>JACXSJ010002762.1:0-37197 GCA_014851325.1 Pentalonia nigronervosa
AAAAAAACTCTTCAACTCAATTCAAAATTATCGTATCATGAACGGTAGTTGGATTAAAATATATTATGGTTTATATCAATAGATAGTCGTACACAAAACAAAATTAAAAACCAATTTGGGAAGAAGGGAATACAAGAGTATTTTAATGTTAATAACTATTAAACAATAGACATTTAATTATATCGAGTATAACTCTACCGAGGATATTGAAATTATATGTTAGTATAGTTTATTTATACCGATGACCTGATAGCAATATGACACTGACAAACGATGAAATCAGACTAGCTTACTTTAAATATAATATTACGTGGCATGGTTTATTATTATTACATATTTTGTAAAGTAATCGAAAATATACAAATGTAAGATCACACAAGCGACTGCAGGGTATACTCGTATAAATATGATGTGCATAATATAATAAAATAGAAATACTGTAAATGACGTATCTTACTGTCACTGCATACATTTTTTTAATTTCATATTACACAAAGTGTGTCGTATATAGTTTTAATCTGATAGCTGGATGTAATATATCCAATAATCCATTGTCGAGTTTTCAAAAAAAAAATAAATGCACTTATCGTTTGAGCACGGTTTCAATACACATAGCTTCGTCTATGTACGTCGAAATACGTGAAACGTTATGCGACTCGCATAATAAATCGCTATTAAAACTATTAGGGAAATAAGTTTTCTATATTAATACCCGCACTGTATCACAGTCATTCATGCATAATATCATCACAGTCGTTGTTGTGTGTACAGAATAACAAAAAATACGGTTAAAAAAATAAATGACCCTCGGTTGATCACTTGGTCGAATAAATCAAATTTACTATAATTTAATAATGATAAGACACTATAATATTAAAATGAAATAATATATCGAACCGATTGCATGAACACGAGTTTTTGTACACACGCAATACATTTTTAATACATAATGTTGAACATACATACATTAAATTGTGTGAAGTTCACAAACTATACTAATCATAATTATTAAGCCACAAGTATATGATTTAGAAAAAATATAAAATTAATTTTATAAAATTACATAAATATATGATTTTTCAATTGAAATTTATAGAAAAATATCTCAAGCTTCAAATATCTAAAAAATAGCCCAAAAAATATCAAAATATTTTGAAAATTATATAATATTGTATAAAAAAGATTAATATTGACATTTGATGAAAATTTAAAGCTTCTTAATTTATTCGTTTTTGAGAAACACTAAAAAAACCAAATCGAATTTGTCAAAAATTTTTTTTGCGTAAATTAGGTAAGTTTTTTAAAAAGTAGGTAATTAGGTAATAAAAATATAAATATAAATATTTTACATTTGACTAAAATACATCCAATTTTTTACTATGAAGAATATAAAAATCGAAGCTTTTTTACTGCCTCTAAATGTGATGACAGACACAAAATTAAAAATAATATACATCATTGTAAAATCAATACACCATGGTTTCGCTTAGAACTTAAAATGCACTTCTATAACTTATTGTGAAAACATTAATATTTACTTTTCGTGACAAAATTTAAATTTAAATATTTCAAACACATTTTAATTGTTAACAAATTTATTGTAAAAAGATACATGGCTTTAACCTGGTTCCTTCTAAGTTCGTGCCAAACTCATCGTTTGTCAGATTAGATTTATGTCATACATTTCTTTGCCAAAAAATCTATTCGTACAGCCGTAAACAGCTGTAAAAATAATGTTCTTTTTTTTATATAAGAGTGTTGTGTGTTTTCTATCATAACAGCAGCACTTAAGCATATATTATGTTTTTTAATCCGCAAAACCGAAAAAAAATCACACATTTCATTCCATTAATTCTGTTTGTATTGGTAGATATATACATCCTAATGTTTTTTGAACTTTTGATTTTATTACGTTTCTCGAAATATCATTTATTAATATTTTATTTATGCATGTTTTAGAAAACTCTTGTGTACACGATTTTTAGAAGTTGAAAAAAACCATTATTTTTAGAAGCCAAAATTAAAATTAAAAAAAAAGTTTGTGTTTAACACGTCATAAGTGTTATATTGCTCATGTTTATATTAAGTAGGTACACTTAACATTTTAAATGTGAACATATATAATTTATTTATAACTAATGTAACAAAATAACATAATATTATGATAATATTATTTTATCACAGTTTCCATAAGTTTAATTTGAATGATTCGATTAAAAAAAAAGATTATTCATTTTTAACTATTACGTAGCACACTACTCTGTATTTTTCCTCTATAATAAAAATCTATGAAATATAACTATGTTTCTGTAGAATAACAAGAAACTAGAAATAATTTTTTTGTAGAGGAAAATACATGGAGTAGCATACTAATGCATTTTGTTATATAAAATTAGATAATAGATGAATTTTGTTTATGAACTATTTTTACAAATAATTAAAAAAAAAAAAAAAAACTGAAATAAAAACATAATTTTTATAAAATTTCATTGTCATTATAATATTATATAACCAATAGCAACCATTAATAAATAAAACGTTACCCAAAATTGTTTACTGTCAGAAAAAAAACAGCATGTTATTCAATATTTTTCCTTTACAAAGAAAACCTATGAATCATAAAAATGTGTTTTTGACAAATAACAAGGAACTAGAAATAATTTAACAATTTACGTAAGAATTAAAAATTCATAATTGTTTAAAATATCTATTTTTAAGCAACTAAGCAAGTAATTCCAATACAAACTATATATACTCCATTTTTAGTCTTAATATTCATATCTATATTTATTTTATTAGAAATTTAATTGTACAATAAATAGCCAAAATAATATGTAACCATTGGCAATCATTTATAAACAAAGCGTTACCCAAAATCGGTTACGGTCAGAAAAAAAAGTTGTATCCAGCCTAAAAATATAATATTTATGTTAAATAAAACAATTTAAATATAAACGGAATATAAAATTGGATAGCATTATTATAGTATCATATGTTATAATATGAGAAAATTATTCTTAATTGTATTTTTGTTATGAAAAAACTAAACTATCGTTACGGTGGTATTTTTACTAAGTTCTTAGCCAATTTACAGTCAATAATAGTTTAAAACCAACGTTTACATTGTAAAAAATTAATAATAATTTGATGTGTGTAGATTGATGAATGCATCATGTCTGTGTGCCTGAATAATGAATAATAAATATACAAAACATAATATATTTATGATTTATTCGTTTACATAATAATGCGCTTTCATATATAACAGCAGGTAAAATTGGAAAAATATTTACGGGACGCGTTAATAATACACATCGCTCCGACGTTAAAATCGTGTTTGAGTGTTGCATGAGTAAAAAATATGGAAAAAAGTGCATTATTAATTTTTACTTTCTTAATCGAAAAAGTTATCCGAGAGAGACTATTATATTCGCCACGGTGCTTGAGTGCGCGTATAATTTTGTAAAAGATATTTTGAAATTTGTTTTTAACCGCAAGTCGTCTGCCGGAAAAAAAATATATACCAGACGACAGACGCAGGGTTTTGTGATAAATAATAATATTATTATATTGCAGGTCGATGTGATAGGTACCTATATCACCGGTATAATACTTTGCATTGTGCGGCGTAAGTGAAAAAAATTCCCGAAAAGCCGTATCGTCTCGATGTCTCGCCGCGGTGTGGATGACGAATACGGTGAAGTAACGACGACGACGATGACGATAATAATACGAGTACATCGTCGAACGTTATATTATTATTATTATTATTATTATGATCGAAACTTTCATCGGTCGTTCGGAAAATAAAAACCGCAAATGATAATATTATTATTATATTATTCGCTCAACCATCACCGGAAATGTTTTCAACTCTCTGGGGTCGGTGTCGATTTCGCGAAGGGGCGGCTGGCGCTGAGCGGCGTTCGGCGAAATAGGTTTAGAAAAAAAATTAAAGCCACTTCGTTTCCGATGTACTTAGAATTATGCCATACGTATTATATAGAGATCGGTATCGATCATATACGAGTGGATAGGCATATCGTCGTCGGGTGTTATCGCTCATTGCTTCTACATAAACGTGTTTATAATAATCATTGATAAATGATGATACTATTTAGATGATAAAGAAATGGACAGGACATGACGTGTGTCATGAGTGATGAACGCAATTATTATACGAATCGATGCCAAATAAACGAACCCATAATCGAATACCTATCGACTATCAATATATTATTGCGTATAATCATAGCGTACAAAAATGAAAATAAAGGGCCTCTATTTCTCGTATATGTAGGACCGCAAAACTATAACACGTAGTGAATTTGAGGCGTCCATTATACGTACTATTTATTATCTATTATGGTTAGTCTATCCGATGGCATCATATATCGCAGAAACCAAATTTTTTCCCAACGATCATCGGCTTTGCGAAAAAGTCATAATTATATTATTATATTAATGTATTGCGGAAAAGCTGCAGATGAAAACAGAACACTCATATAGATGCGGTTTTCATTCCAAACGTAGGTCGCTATTTTTGTATGTCATATTTTGCATGAATTCAATATAGCACTACAATCAATATAACAATATATAATAATATTAATACAATATAGTATTATGATGTTCACAATATATTATTAAATATGAGCCGGATAATCCGTTTGACGTATAACACCCATTATTTTAAAAACATTAATGTTTTTGAAAATCTTTTTTTTACATTGCTTGAAGTCGTTGAAAAACAAATTTTTTTTAAAGAAATAAAATTGTTTCATAATTTTTATCATTCTGATTGTTTGAATCATAACATACAATTTTAATTTCATATTTTCGTATTTTCGATTATTTTGATACGTAAAAATCATATTTCGGACAAGTAGTTTATTAGTTATGAGACGTATCTATTAAAGTATTGATACAAAGTGGTACACGATTACCTCAAAAAATGTTGATCCATTTATCAAAACTCTACTCATAAAAACTTTAAATACTTATAACTCATAAACAACTCATCCAAAATTTGATTTTCTTGAATCGAAATACTAAGAAAAATATTCTGCGTTAAATCAAAACTGTATGTCGTCGTTCAAAAAGTAAAAACCTTAAACAATTAAAAGGACAAAATATGTGAAAATAAATAACCTCATATAAAACAATGTTGTTTTGTAACGACTTGAAACCACGTTTGATATAGGACTTTTTGTTCGATATAATGAGTAGTGTTTTAAGTTCAACAAATCACTTTGTGTGTGTGTGTATGCGCACTGTATATTATATTTATCGTATCCGGTTTTTGTTCCGGACATTTCTGCGCAAACCGATATGTCGCATGGTTTTTTTTTTTTAAGGAATCTTTAATGTATCAAACATATATTTTTATACGTCGTTTAACCGGAAAATATCAAAGGGGGTGTATTACGTAATATACAGCAATAGCGAATAATATGTTGAATAATAGTCGTAATAATATTATATATTTTATGCGTACTTATTAAAGAAAATGATTTCGGCATCAAATACTATACATCTCGCCTGTCGCCCATGTTAATTACATATCGACTTCTGTATTTGAAAATCATTATTACCACAGACGTTTAATAATTATTATTATCGAATCGTATTTCAAGAGAGAAGTTTTTATATGTAATGAATTCTAATTAACCATTATCACACGTTGACTATATATTCTTTAGTATACGCATCGCTATAACATTAAAACAATAATTTTGGAAGACATTTTTTAGCTGAACGTAATACAATCTATCGATAAACAATAATATTATTATATGCTTTATTAATAAACAGAATTTTCAAATTTTGTTATCTATCATATTTTCATTTGAATTAAATTTATTCTCAAAATTGATCTCTGTCTCCCGATTTTTGACCAGTCGTAGAGGTAGACGAGTGATACATGCCCTCTGTTTTTAGGTATTCGGGTATTCGGTTTTTTAATTCTTACATACTAAAATATAATATTTTATAGTATTTTGATATCACATCTAATCATTAAGACTAACATAAGTCTAATTATTGAAATCAACTAATCTCGATTACCGATACCCGTCATACGCATTCGTGTATTAATTTTTTTAGTCTGCGATTTTCAAACTAACAGTAATTAAATATTTTTTTTTACGTTAACTCTATAACAACTGTTTATTTTGAATTGTATTATGTTCGCGTTAGGCCGGACTTTCGGTCAATGAAAATAAACATTAAACCGAAAAAATAAAATAATAAACATAAAATATCAAAAATGAATTGATGGTTTATGTAAATTTTATTGTATTACCCCTCACTGTAAATATTTAAGCAAATATAATTTGCAAGTCAAGTGACGATTATTATTGTAAGCCGTATCTATACCTATACACATAACGATAATAATAAATGTTTCAGTTGAATTTTGGTTTGTTCGGCAACGGTATTAAACGAGGTTTTTCGTTTTTGTTTTATTTATGTGACGAAGTGCATGAAAATTATTTTTTTTCTTTATAAAATATACGTCCCAGTCGTGTAATGCCAAAAATAATAATCCTCGGTGTAGGTACCTACTCCATCATTCTACCGCATACATAATAATACTCGAGCCGTTATATTTTATACTTGTTAGTAGAATTAATATTTTATAACTGTGGCCGTATCACAAAATTAATTTTAAAAAAATCGTATATCGTTACATTTAGTATACTGTAATGTCAAAACAAAATTATTAAAAGCCTAATCATTCTTGTCATGATCAACAAATCGTTTTGTGCCTCCATCAGTGTTATTCGAATGAAAAAAAAATAGATCAGTGTTTATTTAATTTATAAATAGTTTGTTAAAAATTGAGTTTCTCCGGAGCCACAAAGGGCGTGAACTATATTATTATTATGCATCACTTCAAAACGTCAAAATGAACCGTCCGTAATATAATATATTAGTTTTACAAATAACCATAAAGCATATCATATATTGTTAAATATTCTAATATAAAATTTAAGGAATCTAGTTTAAAACTGACATTATTTCACGTTTAACATGAACGGATCTATGTTTATAATAAACGTTTATACCCCGAGGCCATGGTGCACGAGAGCAGTATGATAATATGGAACTTTCGATTCGACGAAAACGGTATACCTCCTTATCTCTCATTTCTGTAAACAGAATATAAAAATCGTATCGTTATCCGTTTATCTATGTTATTATAATATATGAGTTATAAACTACACGTAATACACATATAGGTAATATGATCTGAGATCGTACCGCATCAGTAGTCGGTCGCGGGTAAAATTTTGAACGTCGATTGAACGATCGATGACGATTAGTTACATAAAAGATGACGTTTAACAAAATCGTTCAGGTGGCGTATAAATTAATATCGTAAACAATATTCGATTTTTCAATAACCGTGTTTGATGTTATACGACATTTTAAACTCGAGATGTCGGAAAATCATAACTCGTCAGAGGAAATCGAAAAAAAAATGTACAATCGCCATATATCTCATCTGCAGTTTGAATTATGGTTGTATTTGTCAATGTATAAACTGTCAAGTCGTGTATAGGTATAGGTTTTCGTGATCTAAAATATGTTATATTTACGAAATTATTTTTTTAGAATATATTTTCGTTATTCTCAAAATGTTTTATCATAAATATATTGTCATCATATATAGGCAAAAATTGTTTTTAAAACAGACTGTATAAATGTTAATCTATTAATTTCACCATTTGAATATCGCAAAAAAATTAATATCAATAACTACAATTGTCGATGTCAAATACAAATTGCCCAACGTCCACTAAATCAAAAATAATGATTATAAATTTGTCCGCAATGTATATGTTATCTTTTTAGATTTTGTCCGTAGCTAACACGGTTTTTATTACTTTGTCGGTAGTATCAGAAAACAATACAATGGCATTTATCTCTACTTATAAAATTCAAAAATCAAAATTTGAATGAATCCATTGTTAAACTCAAATGGAACATTTGGGGAGGGGGGGAGGGGGCTCAACATGTTTGTTTTTGAATCGTCCTGTATTTATCATGTTATTGTAGTTTGAAACAGCGTTTATTTCTATCAAAACACCGCACTGTCAGTATATTATTATTCTATGATCTATACGTGCTTGGTTGTTACAAGAGTAGCGTAATACACGTAGGTGCCGTATATTTTGGCGAATTATAAAATAATATTATGTATATAATAAAGCTGATAAATTGCGTCAAAGGGAAGATCGACGGAATTTTTATGCTTATTTTTTTTTCAAAACAGAAACGGTGTCCGATACGTATTATTATTATTTTTTTGGTAGGTATAGATAATATCAGTTCACCGTAATCACACAACCGTTGAATATTTTTAAAAAATGGCTGATTCCATATTTTGGTCCAAAAACACATTTTTTTTGAAATTTCGATCCGGATTAAATCTCATACAAAAATTTAGTCTTCAAAACGATCGTTTTGAAAGTATTTCACAGATTTTTTTTTCTTTACCGAATTTAAGTCAAATTATAAACGCATCTAAATAATTATTTTTTTTTTATTTCTGTAATGAATATCAACTATAGGAAAGGTATCTGATATTATATCGTTATCGTTACAATATTAAAATTATGATAGTAATGGTTTTAATTTTGCATCTTTATATAGATAACCACACCAGCAAAATTTCGAACAATGCGCAAATAAAATGGATTATGGAGTAAATTTAATCCCGTTCATATAAATTATCTATAATTATAAATATATAAAATGCTTAAATATAAACATTTTATCAAAAACTCTTCGGACATCATTGATTAAAATGTTCACAAATCATATTTTGTTTTAGTTTCCTCAAATAGTTTAATATTATATATATATACATGCTATATGTGTATATTATATTTGCTGCCCGATCGTTGTAGAACTACGTCTGATGAATGATCGACAGAATTTTTTATTTTTTATAACAAAAACGGTGTCTGGCACATCATATTATTATTATTACGTATAGATAATACCTATCCGCCGCAGTCGTATATGCGTTAAATATATTTAAAAAAATGATTCGCATAGTGTTTTGGTCCAAGAACATAATTTTTTCGAAATATTGATCTCATTATAGGAGTATTTTACAGAGTATTTTACCGAATTGAAGTTAAATTAAAAAAAAAAAACATTTTAGCATAAACTATTCGGACATCATCGCGTAAAACGTTCACAAATCATATTTTGTTTTAGTTTCCTCTTTTCTGTTTAATAGGTCAACTAGTTTAATACTATAAATTATGTATAGCGTGTCCGAGAGAAGATCAACGGATTTTTTTATTTTTTTAAAACAAAAACAGTGTCCAACAACACATAATCATATCATTATTATTATTATTATTATTACGTACGGATAATACCTGACCGCCTCAGTCGTACAACACTCGTTAAATATTTAAAAAAAACTAATAGCTTAGTATTTTGGCCCAAAATCCCATTTTTATAGAATATTGATCTAATTCTGGCAGTATATTACAGATTTTTTTTTTTTTTTTTACCAAATTGAAGTCAAATTAAAAAAAAAAAGTTCACATTTTAGCATAAACTCCTCATCGGACATCAACGCGTAAAACGTTCAATGCGCGTATTTTGTTTTAGTTTCCTCTTTCTCATTTAACAATAGGTCAACTGGTTGAATATGAATTGCGCAGAGCTGCCCGATCACCGCGAAACTGCGCGCGTTCGAGGGGAGATTGACGGAATTTTTTATTTTTTAAAAACAGTAACTGTGTCCGACGACACAATATAATCATATCGTTATTATTACGCACAGATAATAATACCTGTCCGCCGCAGTCGCACGCGTCGTGTCCGAGCGCTTGCGTATACCGCGACGGCTGTGGCCGCCACACGTACATATATTTATTATAGTTTCCGGTCGTTCCCCGCACGAAGAAAAACGCCGCTCCGCCACCGCCGTCGGTTCAGTAACGCCGTTGCCGCGAACGTGTACCGCCGTCTCCTGTGGTGTAACCACCGATTCCCGACGCCGTTTCGCCCGCAAACGTTCGTGAATCACGACGGCGGTCCTACGACGTTATCATCGTCTCTCTTATCACACCCCTAACATCCGAAACCGTATATCATTGATTTTTTTTTTCTTTTTTAAACCGTTATTTATTCACTATAATTCACGACCGACGACGACGCTGGTAGCGTCTGTACCACGCACACGCATACACGAGTCCGTTACGAGATCAGGTAATAATCATTATATTGATAATATTTTCAAAACAATAAACAATTGTATATAGTTCAAAAATATCGCAACAATATTATTGTTATTTTATAATGTTTTAGTTGGGTATTTATAGCTGTTAACGCCTAAACCGTTATCGTCGCGCAGTTTCGATCGCGATTTCACAGAATCGATACATTTTTTAATACGGTTGATATGTCGTGTCGCGATAGGCATGCCGACCGAATCCCGGACGAAAAGTCCATTTTGAAAAAGTCCGGACTCAATTTTTAATCTCAGACAAATAGTTCGAAAATAAAAAATATTCTGTTCACAAAATTTGAATTTAAAAAATGTAATTGATTTTCTTATTATATTTCTTATTATATTTAATTACTATGTATTTTATTATATCTACAGTTTACAAATATTATTAAAATATATTCGTACTTGACAATCGTAATTTTATAGGTATAACAATTAATGATCAAATCAATTTTTGAATAAGAAAATAAATATTTATTTAATAAATAATAATTTATATTTTCAGACTTAATCTGAAAATAAAAAAAATTATTAATATTAATATTTTTAATCTGACAATTGAAAATGTGCTTGGACTTTAAAAAAAAAAAAAACGAGTCCGGACTCTTTTCAAAATTAACTTTTTGACCGATTACCATACCTGCAACCTACCTACGCATTATTTTGTTTATCTGTATAATATATTTGGTTTTACGAAAAATTTGCTGCGCATGTTTGGTTAAAACGCACTCATTGAAAACTCATGTCGAAATTTAAACTCCAGAGAATGGGAGCCATAATTATTTGATAATAATTCGTTCAAAAATATAAATCATTAATTTTACTCTGTAAAATATTACTCGCATAAAAACTATTATTGATTAAGTACTTGGTATATGACAATATCATATAGGATATAGGTACCTTTGTAAAGTCCAACCGGCGTCAAATCAAAAATAATATTATATGTTAGTTACATAGTGCAACAGACAACATAATATACGAATACATAAACTACAATCGAAACGGCCGATAAAAAACTGTTTTGCCAAATACTGTTTTACATCAGGAATATAGTGTAGGTACAACAAAGAATATCGTATCACGCCTCCACTACAAGACATTTTATAATTGGTTCTTGAAAATTTCAAGTTGAAACCAAAAACGATAAGTGACATCGAGCGTGTAAACGTGGATCGGTGATAATATAATATTTTCATATCATAACTTATTTATCGTAATAATTTAAACATTTTTTCTAGATAATATAATTCGATCGATTGATTGGATGAAAATAAACTAAGGATTCACTCGTACTCGATGTTTTTTTCGGGGGAGGGTGGTGGACGACCCTTAAAATATGGGTCCCGCGGGACAAACATTTTTAATAACCACTGTACAATATTGGGCTCTGGCTTCTGTTCATAAGCAGTTAATAATCACAAAGGTCAGGAGCAAAATAATAATCATTAACACGATATAATTATTATTGTACAATTACTTTTCGATATAATGATATCACATTAATCACACTTTTTGCGCCGGATCGATTAGCATCGTTTCAACAACTCGCGCGTACATACCACGTACAACAGTAATCCGCACGTGTGTGTTGTACCTGACCACTTGAGAACATTATCACATTAAAATAATATATCGTTTGGGTATTGGTTGGCTATTGCTGCGCAATGAATCCCGGACGAAAAGTCCATTTTGAAAAAGTCCGGACTCAGTTTTTAATTTCAGACAAATAGTTCGAAAATACAAAATATTCTGTTCACAAAATTTGAATTTAAAAATGTAATTGATTTTCTTATACAATATAGTATTTGATTACTATACCTTATTATACCTGCAGCTTACAAATATTATTAAGATATATTTGTACTTGAAAATCGTAATTTTGTAGGTATAAGAAATAACGATAAAATCGATTATTGAATAAGAAAATAAATTAATAAATAATAATTTATATTTTAGGACTTTTAATCTGACGACAAAGACGTGCTTGGGCTTTTTGTCCTAAGGTAAAAAAAAAAAATGAGTCGTCTGGACTTTCCTTCCGAATTCTTTTCAAAATGGATTTTTTGACCGATTACCAAACTGCAGCAGTATAAGTTCGCCTAACCAATCACGCACGGAATCGTTTTAAATAGCAATAGGTTCGAATTTCGTCGATCCGATCGTTATACAATATTATTATTATCATAACGGACCGAATCTACACCCTCATCGTGTGTGTGTGTGTGTGTGTGTGTGTGTGTGTGTGTGCAAAGGTCGAAAGAAGAGTTCAAAGGCGCTTACAATATATACGTACGTGCGATTGCGTCTAGACTCGAATATCCCTAGTTCCTCGCACAATTATAATCCTGCTCGGCGTTTCCTGAATCTCTGCTGCTGACGCAGACACGAACGGCATCTAATCTCATCGCAGTACACTTCTCTATAATATTATCCCGCGACTTAGTCCTAACTGCAGGTAAAATCTACAAAACTCCATTGGCCATCGTTCCTCTCAGAATGCGTATGTCATATCGCCTTACCGTGTTCCACGTTTTCCATCCCGTAAACCCTTTTTTACGATTCCCTTTTGTAATTTTCCGGCAAGATATTATTATTATTATAATATGGTCACTGCAAAATATCATCATCACCGCCAAACCACACACTTTTCCGCTTCGACTCGCCCGCACGTCTGTCTCGTTATCCGCGTCGTGCTGGTAAAAATTGACCTTTATATTATTATATAATATTTAAAATTATTATTATTATTATGTTGAGATAACGCGCCTGCAGACCGGCACCGATAAAGTGCCGAAAGACTGAGCGCGAAATGTTCGGGCCCGGTACAAAAGCTGCTTCAATTATTATTATTATTATTATTATCGTCGTCGTCGTCAATAAAATAAAACCATTAAACCCGTCCGCTGCCTACAGATAAGCTGCCGTTTGGCGCCATCGCTCTTAATAATATATGAAAATATAATAATATAATGCAATATGGTGGACAGGGAATTTTTACCAAATGTCAATAAGAAATATTAACATTTTATTGTCGATTTGAGCTTATTTGTGTACATGTGGGTAAGTGGATAGGTGGGTATCGGGTATTGGTGATATTGTATTTTACATTTATTGTGCACATATCGATTAATCTGAATTTAATAAATTTAGGCATAATATTTGCCCGTTTTATATTATTATATTTTACGCTTCAACATAAGATGTACGTACGATTATTTTCGTTTGTCCACTCCCTATTTATAAATAAACGATTCGCGTGTAATATTATAACTTTGAAATAATTGATTGTTGTGTTTCATATTAAAAAAATAATTAAGATATTCAATATTTAGGCACCTATATCCGATTTTATATAATCAAAAAAGAATAACACTGCGGTAGCCTTACCGAATATGCAATGCGAACTAATTTCATAACAATTTATACTCTAATATTATGCGAATAAATTAAAAATATTTATATATAAATATTTACATATTTTTTCAAGTATAATTTTTTAATCGGATACTTTTAATACTAAGATTGATTGTAAGATTGATTTCAATTCAATCGTTGGTTCTTTATACATTTATATCTGTCATATAGTTACTTTTATTTTTAAAAAGCAAATATAGGACATATATAAATATAAGACGTAGCACACCATATAATTGCTTTTTACGATAAAATAACAAAAAAATAATATATATTTCAGAAATTTAATTGAGGAATAAATCACGTTTTTATTTAATTTGAGATTACAAGTCTACATTTTGTTTTAATTAAAATCGTAATTATAAAGAAATTAGTGAATTTGTAACTACAAATCTATAAATGTAATTTATGTTTAGGATAAATACTTAAGATAATTTCTTCAGAAATCAATGTTAAACAATTATTTGAAGAACTTAGTAGGGCATGTATTATACAATATAATTTTAAGTATTGTAAAATGTACCACCATGACTATATTTATTAATATTATTCTTATTACTTGTCACACCATTAATTAATACCTATTTTAATATTGATAAAATGAAAACGAAAGAAGTTTTTTTCGTGAAATAAACAAAGTTTAAATTGTATTTATACATTTTTATTCGTATTGTCTAATTATCGTACCACTCAAGCAAGAATTCCATCTAACGACAGCTGCCAATTGTCATATGGACAAATATTTTAGTGGCCCGTCCATCTTTTCTTTTTTTTTTTGTTCATTGGACCGATTTAGATTGTTTATTTTATTTTTTTTTTATTGAAAAGAGAAGGTCGTCCTACGAGCCCAACTTTAAATTAAATTAATTTATGTAAAAAAAAAAACCCGTTAAATTTGTTTAGTGTACCTGTAATTAAAAAGAGAACTTCAACAAAAGCGTGATATAATGTTAAATCGATTATACTTTCAACACAAAATAATTTTCAATGTCAGATTGTACAGTGTTCAATATTACAATAATAAATCGTTAAAAGCCAATAACGTTCAGAATTAATGAAAATTTTGATGGGAAACGTTCTTTTTCATTTTATTGTTTTTTTTTTATTCAAAATTGAGTAGTGTTAACCTACAATTCATTTAAATGAAGTATTGCGTTTAAAATTATTTATTTATTTTAAAGAACACATAGTATAATTAAACTCAGTGTAGTAGAAAATAATTATAATATTATATCATATAAAGGAATTGTAATTAAATACGTATGGAATATGTTTAACACGAAAGACTATAGAAATTCATTTTGACTACCTATAGTTAGTATGTTACACTACATCTTAACTGTTGCTTTATTGCCATAGATGATAGCGATATAAAATAATTATATAATTTTTGCGGTTTTTTTTTTTTTTTTTTTTGATATGATATAAGTACGATAATCATATTATGACTAATATAAAAATAAATTAGAAGCATTAAAATTATATATTCTTTATTTAATATAGGTACATAATTGTATATCATACAGATTAATTATAAAAAGCGTAAGTAATATTTACAAAAAACTGTTGAATATTTTTAAAAAACTTAATTTTTGGAGAAGCCATCCACTATCAAAATTACAGCGTAATTTTAAAAACGTCGTAATAAACCATTTTTTTATTTTCTCAGTGATTACCAACTATCGGAAAGGTCGCTACTATTATATTGCTATTGTAACAACTTTTATATTATTTTAGGAATCGCTTTAATTTTTCACTTTTATAAGATTATACAACCGTTCCTAGTCACTTAACAAAATTTCGAACATTGCGGCAACTTAATTGAATTAGCGAATAAATGTAATCCCGTTTGTAAAAATGACCAAAGACGGTTTTAAATAAAACGTATAAATACAAACATTTTAGCATAAATTCTTCGGACATCGTCGCGTAAAATGCGCACAAATCATATTTTGTTTTAGTTTTCTAGGCGTTAATAATTGGCCAAATAGTTAAATATTATGTCATGATAGACTTTAATATCGTTATAGCTGAATAATAATTTGCTGCGTAAATAAATCATAGTTACTGTCGCGTTTAGTCGTAACAGTTTAGTTATAATATACAAAATGGGATGTCATATCGTTTGATGCGATTCGAAAAATATTGTTTCAAACAGTAGGTAGTTAAATCATAAAGTACGATTTATTATTATTATTATGAGTTATCGAAGTATTCGCTGCATAATATAATATAAATATAATGGTTGCGAGCAAATAGCGATTCGAGTGTTACACTTATTATTATTATAAAAAATAATATGTAATGCATTTCTCGAAACCATTTACGTACTTCTATAATATTATGCAAAAAACAATCTATCGAAGGGAATACGATTTCAATGAAATCGTCGTCGTCTTAGAACGTCGTCAACGTATGGCATATTCTGTGAATATTGTTTAATATCCCTTTAGTTACTATTTACTGCGGTTGTGAACACATTATTGGTATTCAAAATATTGTCTCTAATAATAATAATATACGAATTATGTGAGCAAAATGCACAAATTGCACACGGAAAAAAAGTAATGCGGAATTGTGCACCCCCGACCGGAATCGATAAATGCTATAAACCGGAATTTTCTAGACGCTTATATGTATAAACATTCCAATTATGTACTGCAACTTAGGTACAATAGTATTCGTATATAACTTACCTTAAATAAATTTACATATTTTTACTGTGAATTGTGTTCGTTAGACATCGAGTCGACTGTATACAATTTGCTTTTTGAATAGGTATATTACTTACATACGTATAGCCTTTCAGAAATCGTTTTAAGATGTCATTTTTAATACTATTATTAATTTAAAGCACGATAATATTGTTATAGCTACCAACGCTCCTTGTACTTAAATTCAAAATCATTGTTTATTATTATATTCGTTTAATGAATAATTATTGGAATTTTCAAATCGTTCGTTACAACCTTTTGTCGTCATTATATTATTAATTATTACATTGATAATTGCATCAATGATATTAAATATTTTAAATTGAATTGTCCTGTTCATATTTCTGATACGACATTACACGTTTATATTTTAAGTAAGTAGATATAGTGAAGATATTCTACAATTTAATGTTTGGAGCACACGGTCACAGGTAGTCGAATGACTAGGTATACAAGAGGTGTTATATTATTGGTTCCTACGTACTTGGAAACAATGTAACTTCTAAATCGTATTTTCTCTCTCGTCTAATAATCTCCAAAATTCAGTCATTCGACTATGAGATTTTATAACTAGTTGTAATACAGCACCTACTTAATTAAAATATTCACATTTTAAATTAAAAACTAAATGGCGTTATAAAAATAGTCAAAAATTGTATTTAAAATATACGTTTGATAAATAATTATAAAAACAAAAATTATGTATGCATACAGGTAAGATGATACTGACTTGATGTATGTTATTGAGATAATTACAAATATGAGATTATCGCTTGCAACATCGGTGTTTAAATTATTAAGATATTATTATGATAATTATTGTTATAATATTATCATTAAAATGCAAACTTTCACTCGACATGATTTAACAATATATACAATAGCGTCCAAATTAAATTGCGTACAGTGTACGCTCTGAAGATTATATTCGCTCGTTCAAAATACGCGTCTACCAAAATTAACACGTTATTCAACGGAGATGTTTAACAGTGGAACAGTAAAGTCATATATTTCGTTTTGGGACGACGATCAAATTGCATTTTGCTTGAAACGGCGGCCGTGGTGGTGGAGGCAGTGTAGCAGGCACTTGCTTTTTGATATGAAATATCCACTTGAAACATTAAAGTTCGGCTAGCTCTGCAGAGTAGACTTTAGCAATAATAATAAAAAAAAGAATATATATATATATATATATAAATGTGAGTGTGTGTAATAACATTCCGGACCAGCGAGAAAACAGGTATGGGTTTTTATTACAAAACGTATATGTATAGGTTTTCAGTATAGTTCGAAACTAGTGTTTACCATTTCTGGACGTGATGGTTATACGAGAACGTGATATAACGTTTATAAATTGGATATCCATGTCCCCGCTCGGAGAAGCGAACAAAAAAATAAAAATCAAAACGTAAGGTTCGCCCAAAGCTGCACTGGAGAACGATATACATAGACATGTTGTATACGCCCGCGAGAACGTGGTTTGTCGTTTTTTTCGGATCAAGTGAAAAAAAAAAAAAAACAAAAAAAATTCCTTCCCGGTTGCTCGTACGACGTATATAATATAGACAAGTTTTTTAACGCGTCCGCCCCAAAACCCGATTATTGCTGCTATTGTTAGTGTAAATATATCGTTTTCCCCTTCCACGTTGTAATGGAGTTTCAGATGAATAATCCATCCGATCGGTTGTTCAATATTCACTGTTGAGTTATACTGTTGTACGGACGTCATACCGCAACTACCTATTTGATTTATTTTGAATCATTATGTATTTTTATTCGTTTTATCGAGAAAAGTCTAATCCGTCTCATTCTGTTTCACCCAGCTTTGTCTGAGCCAAATATTAAGTTAAGATTAACCTCAAGTGATTTACATGCATCTAAACCTCCTAGGTAGGCAATCCACTGCATTGGATCGCGGAAATATGTGTGCAGTAAATGATTAGATAGGCATTCCTCCGTAGGTGGATTGTGGACCCTATGAAGTGCGTAAGTTCCATGCCAAAGATTTGTTTTGTTTTATAAATTTATAGCTGACCCGTCACCGCTTTGCTATTGCTATATTTTTCATAGGTATATTTGACCTGGAGAACTTTGTATCACCTACAATTTATTCATATTATATATATATATATATATATATATATATATAGCTATCCCATACGTACCGTGACCGTTTCGGGTTTCTTCCGACATTTTTAGACATATTTTCTTCTATAAACATCTTTACTACAACGACAGTGAGTGCAAGTATAATTGTAAGTTATTAGTACTATGTGAATGACGGATGTCGGGTAAAAAGTGTTGTAACGCGTTTGTAGTTCGAGCCTGACACCACTGAATACGATGCTAACGCCTTAGCGTTAAATTATTTATATTATTGTTATATTTTTTGACACCCAATTAATTTTTCCAAAAAAATTATACATTAAAAATTTTTCTGAGTTTAGACCTATTTAATAGTGAAAACTGTACTAAAATCTGTTGAATACTTTTTGAGATTTTTGCAAACAAACAAATAAACGCTGTCTCTTTATATAATAGTAAGATAAGATAAATGTGGTGTATTTAACAAACTTTGTGAACATTAATAATCAAACATTGTAAACATTACCATGCTGTTATGTTAAAATACCTCTAATAATACGTTGGCTAATAACCCTATAGCTGTTGAAAAGGTAAATTCATAATAAAAAAAATAAATATTATGCATTCGTAACAGACAAAACAGTAAAGCATAACAACAAAATTATCCAGCTCGTCAGAATATTCGTGTAATTATACTCTTAGTTGATAGTTTTACGCCATGTCTGGTAAGAGAACGGAGTATAGTTTAATAAAATAGTTAATTACCACTTCGTCTATTTTAAGTTTAGAATTTAAGACACATAGCGTATATTTTCAGTCGACTGATTTTTCGAAAAACAATTAATAAATAAGGGACGATAAAAATATAGGGCTTATACAATTGTTAAACTTTTGCCGTTAAAACTGTGACTTATGTCTCGAAAATTATTGTTGGAGGAGGACCAGTCCTGCGTTGCATAAACGGATATCCAGATTGATATATTATTATGTATAGTTTTTTTTTTCGCGGTTCTATTACGGTTGTACACATTATATATCGCGGTATAAGTATAAGTTTTCGTTATTTATATCTTAAGTTTTCTTTTGTACGACCCCGTACGACAAGAGGCAACACATGTACTTTCGTAATATCATTTGTAAATCAGAGGCCTCATCATCGCCCCTGTCCCACTCTAGTCTCGCGTTTCTGGTTTTGCACTTCGACTCCGCCGACGAACTTCGTACCGCAACTTTGCCCTTTTGTTCAATGACCTGTGTTCCCTGTATGTACGTACTCGAGGACTGGCGTCCGTGCTTCCTGCAAAGTTCAAACGTATAATTTATTTTATTTTGATTTTCTCTCGTTACATCCATCCGAACCGTCCGATGTGCACAACACACACATCAGCCGACTGCTGTGTGTATAATAGTTGAGAATAATAATTTTGAAATTGGATTCACGTTTTACCGTTACCGTGTACAACATGATAATATTATGTTTTAATCTCTACCTGTATGACCACACCACGGGTTACGATGCGTATACTCGGCTCTATTATTCTGAACGTGTGTATTGCCGAAGAACCTATTCCCACTTTCCTGCAGTAGTACAATCATTGCGCAAACTTTGACGGGCTGAAACGTCGTTATTCGTACTTCGTGTTCAGCGCTGTTCTCGGTAGTTGTACACATTGTAATTTATCAAACGAAATAAACTATCATAATATCGTATTGTTCTTTTGTTTTCGGTAAACTTAATATTCTAGTGTATTCCCTACATGTGTGTAGTGCTCCAAGACTGGCGCAAATGCTTTTTGCAAAGTTCAAACGTATAATTTATTTATTTTATTTTGATTTGCTCGCGTTATATCTATTTAATTTGTCCATGATACTACAACGCAGTCACAACTCGTAAGGTCTAACACTACGGCCGACTGCTGTGTGTATAATAGTTGAGAATAATAATTTAGGGGTTGGATTCTCGTTTTACCGTTTCCGTGTACAGCATGATAATATATTATGTACATACCTACGTATATCATGCTTTAATCTCTAACCACAACACGGATGGTGCATATACTCAGCTCTAGATTTTTTTTTTTTTGCGCATTGCGATTATTCTCAACGTGTATATATTGCCGTATATTCTCACTTTCCCTGCAGTAGTGCAATCATCACACGCAGACTTTGAGGTACCTATAGGTACTTTGACGGATGAAACGTCGATATTCGTACTTCGTGTTCTGCGCAGTTTTCAGTATAGTGCAGCACAATATCCATCGAACAAAATCAATTAATAAATACCGTATGGTTTTCTATTTTCGGTAAACCCAATGTTCTAGTGCATAATCTAATCTAACATATTTATTATTCAAACATGATATAATATTTTTTATAAAGCATAAGTAATTTTTTTTTTTTATTATTTTTACACACTTCTGTTAAAACATATTAATGCCACAAGCCAATGACCTATGCTGTTGCGGCTTAAAATAATAATAATAATAATAATAAATATTCTAGTGCGATTTGGCACAATGTAAGGGTTGCCATGCCGTATATATTTATAATGTATAAAACATTTTGTATTAAAATTTTAGAAATTTCTTTTAAACCACAGTAATAATGTTATAATGCCGTAAAATTCGCCTGAACTCTATTTTCAAAAAAATATCCCTTGGCACCTCCAATCGGAACTGTTTATTGTCATTGATCGATGTACTACTGCGTCAGTGCGTGCGGAGCGTAATATGGTTAATGATCATTCGATTTTTCTTGCCGATTTTATCGTTCGGTATCGTTAACCGAACCCTACAGCTATTTCTAGGATTTATGGTTTGGAGGGAAATCGCATGTGGTAATCGTTGTGTATGGATTGTCGTTCGGGTATATATGTTTTATACCGGACAATCGAATCAAATCGTAATTATGACTTGATAAATGTGTTGGATACACAACAGATCGAGCAATACGGCGGTAGTCGAAAATCGTGCATTATTTCAACACCGCAGACGACGATCATTATTTTCTATTTGTTTTTCTGGTGTTTATGCGGCGCGTATGTTGAGTATATTATTATATTAGTATATTGCCAACTTGAAAAGGTTCAGCGTGGGAAACTCGACAGCCACTTTTCGGGTATATTGCTTTGATATTACAGTTTCATTGGCAGCTATTTCGGGACATAATTTTTAAAAGGTTTGTAAACACAAGCGAAATCGGTTCCTCTGCAACCTTTAGTATTTCCACGATAAACTTACAAGTTCCCCAACGGTTTAAATCATATATCAAACACTACAAAGTGTGACGTAAATCTACAACCATTCGGTAACCACACACGTTAAATATCAGATAAAATAACCTTACCTAGGTACCTATATATACACCTATATATATATATACCTATATAATATTATTATAAAATGGCTTACGAGTTTAGACTATACCCTTTTAAATATTCCAAAATTATAGGCGATCGGACGAGGCTATAAATTGCACTCTATACATACACTCACTATATACATCTATAGTTAAATCATTTGAGCTTGTCGCGACTATATTATGCAATTTGATATTTGTGGTCAACTCGGAGAACACTCACAGTCACTCGATTAATTAATCATCATTAATGCATCAGAAATCGGCTACGATTCTGCGCATGGATGCAATTTATTTCCGTCATAATATTAGAGCTTTTATGTTTTTGAGATGATAATACATTCGTACAAGAAAATTTAACTCGAATCAACATATTCGTAACGTATTGTCGTGTGATTTTTTTGCCTCGTTATCGAATAAATCGTATTTTGTTGGAGACCGCCGACCGGTAGTTCAGTTGACTTCACGTCGACGTTTTTGTTCTATATAATATTGTCGGCGAATAAAAAGTATTAAGGTCGAACTCAAAAACAGAAATGGGTAGAAGGAAAAAGAAATCGAAATCGAAATAACAATATGTCTGATAAACGACGTGTGCAGGCGAGTAATAACGTTTTGACTAAACGTACCTACTGATAGTGCAGTGGAGTACCCACCCCGTTTAAGTATTGACGGGAAGAGAGCATCCATAATCCGAAATATGACGATCAAAAGTCTACACATAGGTATAATGTATATATGTAAGTTTATATGCAATAAAAAATGGTAAAATATGGGAAAAAATGGCACAAAATACAAAAACAAATTTTTTAAATTCTAAAATATTAAAAATATTATTATAGACTTTTAATGTCATTCAAAATTATTACACGAAACAATAATGTGGTGTTTAACATAGTTTGTTGCTGCATAAGTTCACTACATACGTTTTGTACTGATGCTTTATGTACTTTGGAAATTTTAAATGATGCAAGGAAAAATTAAATAGATTCACAAATAACGCGTAATGCGCACTAATAATAAACGACAACAACTATATCAAAACTCAAATGTTGAACTTGTAGAATAATGTGTTGCAGTTATATAAGTTTATGACAAATGAGACATAAGATATAAATTAAATAACTATAACTTCACATCTATTTTACCTATACAAATATTTGGGTATTTTTTTTTTTTTAGAGGGGGAGATTGATAATATTCTATTTTCTTCCTCGACCAACCACTACGGCTAAAATATACCATAAAATATGCGTTTTGGGTGTTTATATTGTTCAAATATACATTGATATGCATTTTGTTCAAAATAATATATGTAAAACAAAATAACAACCATTAGCTAAATCATGACGTATTCACGGGCATCTCAAATAAAAGCAGTAATCTACATAAGTCGCAAAAAACATATACAAATGTATATAAATCCTAGCCGCATATATATTTTTATTATATTATAAATCAATGTACGTTTGTGCGTGTTGTATAGCTACTTTGAATCTGTATACTAAATTGATTGACATCCCATTTTCCATACATTTATTACTACTCGAGACTTTTGATAGACTTCCCACGACTATTGCTACTCGAGGAGTGTTGTTTGCTTCGTTTTTCTGATCCCTAAATAGGTTGCTTTAGGGTGACTCACCGCGACTCAAATTTTATATTTGTCCATTTTTCACGGGTGAAGTCGGGTTATACAAGTGGTTGTGGATAAAAACTTTCGTAATAATGTTATAATTACGTTTACGCATAAAAGAAAACCATATTAATATTGTATTATGCGTCTTAAAATAAATGATAAAACATTGATGCAGCGACATTAAAATACTACAATATTGTTTTGTCGTAATATAGTCCCGTTCAAAAATAAAAATTAGACAAGGTTTCTTTTTTTGGGGGGACGAGGGGATTACAAATTCTTTTTGGTTAAAGGAAAAAATGCATTTTTAGATTTTTCCAAACATGATTCATCAATTTAAAGGGATTGAATAGAAGTATTAGTTAAATTAAAAAAAAAAAAAAACAACGTTTATTTAGTTACCATAATTTATTTATAACATTGACGGTTCCGTTTATACCATTTTTTTCATTAATCTTGGGAAATTATTGTTACATTATATGTGTTTTAAAAATATGTTTTAGTGGCTGATGTATTTCATATTTTTAGGAAATAGTTACAAATATCATTAACGGTCTAATTATTGTTCATATTAAGTTAAAAAAATAAGATCAATAGGTAATGAACTACTTGTAAAAAGTTTTTCTAAAAATAACCTATACATCATGAAATACTATATTGCGCTAGAGAATTTTTTTTCTTAAAATTGTCGTAAATAAAATGGCTTTTTTATCGCAATGTTTTTAAGTATTTTATAGATAAGTATTGTTATGTAATTAAAGTTAAGTATAAAAAACTTAAATATTACAATTATATAACAAAAACGTACTCTATTAATTTGTGGTCAGCGGAAATATACTTAAATATAGGTACCATAATATTAAGTAGATGTGCTCGTTAAAATTTCTTGATAATGACATTTGAGTCTTTTTGACACATGCACCGTGAAATAAATTTATCACTAATTTATTTGTCTAATATTTTAAATCAAACCATGAACTTTTATATTATTTTTTCAATAATATTTAAAATTGTAGTTATTCTATTAATTTGGGGAATACATGTTTTAGAAATCTTCAGATAAACAGAGTAAAATTTACGCTATTCAAAGCACGCAATTATTTTATTCATAAATTAATAGGTTCACGTAATAAAAACATTCTATTTTATAAATTATCTGTCAGAAATATGTTAAATTTTCTACATATTATTTAAAATTGAATGATTAGATTATTTTATCCATCTATATAACACTAAAAAAATCATATTTATAAATTGCGAGATTAATATCATCTGGAAAATGTTCACATAAATTAAATACAATAAACATCAAAGAATATAAATTATATTTACTGCCTTGATAAGAAATAAATATTTGTTTCATCTTGTAATTGAACATAAAATATAAAGCACACAACGTTATATGTGTCGCATATACATAAATGAATTTTTATTTTTTTTTTTTTGTGGATTAAAATTAATTTGTGACTCGCTTGCTTTCAAATTTAAATGCGTACAAAAAATGATTTACCTACCCAGTAGTTATCAAGATTAAACTTATTTATTTATTTATCAAACACACGTGATTTCTGCGACTCTGCATTCGTGCAATTATATCAAAATTATTATTTCTACAAATTATCCAATGTCAACATAATTAACTTTGTTCGGGGCATCATTTCGAAAGTAAATGCAACACCCTACCTACCTTCTGCAAGTATTCATATTTAATGTCCTCTTAAAGGGCAGACTAGAATACGCCGAAACGGTATGAATTAAAAATGTCCGAGTCGCACGACGCTTTTATAAAAGTACGAAATATTTAAAACGTTTCCGTGGCCAAATAGGCAAAAACATAAGTTTTGATTACCATCGTCATACACATCCCGTCATGAATAAACAAGCATGTTAGACCGGTATAATATGAGCTGTGTATTATGTGAACAGCAAACGGACTTTGACGTTAAAATATTATACTTCATGATACTCCGTTCAATTTCGTTGAATTACATCGAACGACGTAGGTTGAGTGTCTACTTATGTCCTGTATATACAGGGTGATTTACCCAGCACGCTCGCCCACAATTATTTCGTTTAATAATGAATTTATTCAAAATCTGATTTTTGGAAATTTTAAATATACTTAAAAACCATAATTTCAGATTATTTTAGATTTTTTGTACTTTTCAAAGAGAACAAAGAGAGTATATTTTCGGTGCATATTTTTTGATTTTTTTTTTGTTGTATTTATTTCAGAATTTTAAATAATAGTTTTTCAATTATTAAAATGTTTATACTAAAGATATTAGTATGTAATTGAAAATGATATTACAAAAATATAAAATATATGTAATATTGGTTCTAGTATTTATTATACTGGACCATTTTTATAAATTATAAATATTGATGGATTAATATTAATTAGTAAAGTTTTCAAATTTCCATAACCCCCATGTCTTCCAAACCCATTATTATCACCCTATTATTCTAAGTACACAAAGTTAAATAACTCAAAAACTTCGTTTGAATTTTGATTTTGATACATCAAAGTTTTCAGAAAATTATCCGCTTAACAATTTATAATTGGAAAGTGGGCTTACGTTTGAAAAACAGAATTTTGTATCTCCTCCACAAGGAACTCCTTAAGTAATAAAAAAAATCTTAGGAATTGGAAATTATGGTCTTAGAGTATATTTAAAACCTTTAAAAACCAGAATTTGAAAAAATGAATAATTGAACGAAATTATAGGGGTGAGCATGAACCACAGGTGAATCACTCTGTATAAGTGAATGTTACACCGCTATAGGTACCCATACTGAATTTCGTCAATTTATTTTTTCTAATAATTTTGTAACACACATACAAATCCATTAAAACGTCTCATGAAACTTATAGGTACACACTCGCAATACAGAAATATTAAATATTTTATTATATTCTAAGTATTTACGTCAAATGTATTCAAACGTCGTCATGAACGCGTTTAGATATTACATTTAAACACAGCGGCATAATATTCAACAATATTCCAACCGTCTATTTGTCCGTGCGTACGCTGTAATTTTCAGCAAAATATAGAGTTTATTAGATTCAACGTGACAATATTATAAATATAAGAGGGTCATATGATATCGTAGGCATCGTGCGTTTATAAAGGTATATGATGTATATAATATCATGTTGTGTTTTGTTTTTCAATGCAAAATTCGTCTTAACCACATAACTGTGCGAGGTTCGGTTTGAAGATATATCGACGAAGAAAAAACACTTTAGAATCAATTCGGGTAAGAAATATACGCCATGTGAAATATTGTTCTAATTGTGTTTCATAATGGTTTTCCAAGAACAGATACTGTCTCCCGACGAGAAAAAGAGAAGATCGGCGCGATATTGGCGCTAACTCTTGGGTGGGCGGGTAGATGTGTGTATGTGTGTATGGAGGAAGGGGGGGGGGGGGGGTAAAGTCACCGCGACTTGACAAACGCTATTGTTTCACTTGACGAACATTCCGAGAAAAGTCACTTTAAAAGTTATCCGATACAGTGTATTGTATATGTGGTCGCGATGACGGTGTAGTCGATTGTCGCGGGTCCGCAACTTTTTGTATATATTATGACATTTTTAGAAGACTAGATTTATGGTCACTGGCGAACTTTGACCACACACACAACTTAGAAAACGATTTCGAGGTCCTAAATCCCCGGGACAAGGCAGTCGTAAACACGTCAGGCGCTAAAAGAGACCGCTTAAACCACGCCACTTAACGGTTACCCTCATATTTTCTCGTGTACATTTTTTCACATTTGATCGCAAATACTGATAAGATGGACGCCGAAACAAAGTACATCCATCTAACCCCTCATTGCTACCCGTTGAGTACCTACTGACGTATCGACTTTCGCATTAAATTCAAAATGAAAAATTACCCAAAAATAAGGAAAGTTTAGTTTTTGTTTTCGAAACGAATGTCCGTCATTGTGGTTTTTTAAAAATAGGTACTATATCATTATATACCTACCGAATGACGTACAATCGATCTAGTATAATAAACTGTTTTGTAATAAAATCAAATTTTTAATTCACATAAATATGTTTCAATTATTCTTAATTATATTGATATTAATAAAAATATTAACCGAATAATTTATAACAAGGTTACTCAAAAGCTGAGATCATATGAAATATTTAAAATACATTACATGCACAATTTATTTTTTATAAACACCCGTGTGATTTTTAAATTTTGGAAATTCGGAAATTTAAACCAAAAAACGGTTTTAGTTATTTCGTTATAGTTCAACAAATTATGTTATTCGTAAGTACTAGATATTTTTGCATTACGCGTGTATTATTATTAACTGTACACAATAATATTATTTTCTAAATGTTAGTGAAGTCTATAGTGCGTATTATACTTAAATAAAAGTATAAAATATAGGCTGTCAGATCGTCTCCAGTCAGAATCGTTTTTTGTTTTTTTTTATGTTATTTTTTTTTTTTTGAATACTATGTATTCAATAAATGAATACTGAGAATTCAAATTTAACAAATGCGTAACAGTGACCTGCTCTATGACCCAGTACAATCCACACTGATTATACAGCAAATCGAGTTCCCCAATTTTTTATATTGTTGAATTTTTACTACCATAATAACTATTATAATAGAATGGCTTTATACAGTTTATGACTATGGTTATTTATTTTTTTTTTTTAATACTATGGTTGTGTGTGTGGTGATAGTTTTATCATGAAACTATCTGGAACGTAAAATATATTATAATAGTTTTATTTCATGCAAAATTAGCACCATATTAACTTTGGTAAAGCTTTTAAATTATAACAAATTATGTATTTACAATCTCTATAATACATTATTAATAATATTAACAATATAACATTAACATTAAATTGACATTTCAAATCGGAAACTTATTGTAGGTACTTACTCTGAAGATAAAGTATAATGCACAATCTTTGGTTTAATGCACATAACTACATGACATTTTCCAGAAACCATATTTGAAATTTTATGAAAATGTAATATTAAATACCGTTGAATACAATTTCACTTCAAAATACTTTTAAAAAATAATTAAAATTCTTGTCAACAAAATACAATAAAATAAAAAATATTGAACTTAACACATTACGTGTATGCTTAACTATCTAAATATGTTTAACTTATTTTTTATGTATAAAATCTTCATTATTTTTACACTCATGTCAGAAATATTTAAACCCTAGGTAAAAATAATTTATGAAAAATAAGAAATATACAATATTAAATATACACGAATAAAATACATTTTAATGATCTATGCTTATCATATTATATTTACACGTCGTCTTATGAGATCAGCTTAAAATATGTTTACAAGTTATTATGATTTAATCATTGAACAGCACTAATTTTTTAATACAAAATTTTAATAAAAAATAATATCTATAATATTTTAATATCGTTGTATATTATTTTTTTTCCATTTTTATATTAAAATTTAACTGTTGTAGCCAGTATCTACTTAAATTATTATCATATTTCATTTAAATAGTTATGATTCAAATAATTGATACGTACATATTATATTGACTCCAAACAATCCAAATGTAGCTACAAAGAAAACTATAATATTGATTACCTGAAGATTTTCTTGCTTAGAAATGCCGTTCAAATGGTTCAAATTTTTCATATATTCTCCCGTAAATAGATTGAAAATCTAATAAACCACAATAGGTACTTTAAAGAGGTAATCTTTTTATTTTCCGGGTAGTTTAAAAACGCATTCAGAAAACCGAAGAAAAAAAGGAAAATTTTACTGCTCACTCGTTACGTTTCAAGGGAAAACTCGATAATTTCTGGATATACCAGCTCACCCGGTCAAGACGAGATGCTTCCATTCATTTTATATCCATACCCGCAGTTTTTATTTTTCTATAGAATTATAATATGCTCTTTATATCATCTCAATAAGCTTGGCTCCATCAAACCATAAGGAATTCGATAGAGTTGCTTTTATCGGTCCATTCATTTTTTTATACGACTAATACCCATCTGAACTGCCACGTCCGCGGTTTTAATGAACAAAAATCGATTTCTAATGCGTCTGTACGAATTAACAGAAATATAGTGAGACACGTGAGACGCGTGTTACATTCATGTTATTATATTATTATGCTCACTGTTATATATTGTTGTTAGTTATTCAACTCGAATATTATACTTTGAGATTGTATAATAAATGATGGGCTACCATTTACCCGTTTACCCTACTGGTTTCGGTAGATGTGAGGAATTAACGTTACTATTATGGCGGTCCACCAACGAGGAAATGGATAGATGATATAATTATGAAAGTCAGTCAATTCAAACACTTTATTCAAACAATACTTATAATAATATGTATAAAACACTGCTACGAAACTCGATATGAGTATAATATCAACGAAACTAAACCTTGTCTATAATATCTGTACGTTACGAGTCAAATTAAAATTCGATTTCACGATGTGATTTTCGCTCAGTATCGTCCGTAAATAAAATATGAATAGAAAATTCAATTAAAAGTTATATATGTACGCGCGGTTTTGTGATTTTAGATTCTGTATTGTAAGTATTTATGTTATCCGCGGAGATGCGATGACAGTTTCTATATTAAACATTTTTCTCCATATAAATAATAACAGACAAACTCGATTTTTTATACTAATTATCAAGTAATAAAACGCATTTGATACAAAATACATAATCGTTCATTTTTACATAACTCGATAATTATTGACCATACAACTATTACTCGTATACTATAAAATAATATAGCATTTTATGGTATCAACTATTATTATTTTTTTTTTTTTTGTTTTGTTAACGTTTACAAAATTTTATCAATACGATGTTTTCGTTCTCGTAGAGCATATAAAATTTAATTTTTTTTTTATTCAAAATGCATAATATTACAATGGCCTTTGTTCATTTTTTGTGACCATACATCAAACCATAATATACTAGAGGTACGCGGTGTTCACTTTATTGTACTAAAAATGACATTTTGTTTGTTGGTACCTAATATCTTCATTGTGTTAACAATATACGTGTTAAGCGTATACTATTTAGAAAAAAATAGCAGAGTAACTAGGTTAACTAGATTATCTTTATGTTTATATATAATTTATGTATACTTCACATAAAATAAGTTTTCAGCGCAGAAGTAGGTAGGTAGTAAAAAAAAGATAAAAAGAGTACAGAAATAAGTGTTTCAGTATTTTTACTACCTGCGGAGTTATATGTTACTCCATAGTTGTAGGCGTGTGTAGTTTTAAGTTATTAATTCTTATGGTATCTGTTTTTTAATTCGAGAAGACGTTATCGCTTAAACATTTGTAGTACCAAAGAATATTATTATATAGCCCAATAACGAGTAAAATATTAATTTTTATTCGAGTTAAAAAACGCGTATTCGGTAAATTTAATTTACCTATCTGTGAACATCTGAACAGTATCTAATACCATATGCTCAAAATTATATTTTGACACCTCAAAATTACGTCTCGGCTATAATAGATTCTACCTAAGAATCTTTGCGGGTGATGTACAATAATCTAAAAAATGGTTATTATATTTAAATATTGTTGTATACATCTCGTTTTCTATGATATTATTACATATTATATTATATATATATAGTTCGTAACAATAAAATCGAAGCACATGTACAAGACATTCACTTAATTACGACGTTGTTGAACTATATAATATTATAATATGCATTTGATGGTTTTTCTGTTTTTATCGTCAACCGTTGTGTAAAAAAAAAAAAATATGAAACTACATAAATATTATATGACTCCTTATATTATATTATATAGGGCATGATTTAACATTTATGGTACGGCCAATTTATTCAATCAAAATAATGAAAAATGTAGGATATGAATGTTTTTTGATTTAAAAACATTTAAAACGATTTGTACGTTTTATAATTGTTTACAATATATTAGGAGGGGATTTTGGCTGTCAAATTTAAAAATGTATAAAAACATTAAATATCGTTTAAACAGAGTTTTACATTCAGTAATATTTTTTCAAGCACTAAAATGTAGTAAAAAGATGTCTTCATATTATGTTTACAAAAAAATTATAGGTTCCTGTTCGAATTTCTAAAGTTGACCATCTAACCCCCCCCCTTTATATTGTAAAAAAGTATAAAATGTTCAAATCATTTTAGGTATTTCTAAATCAAGAAACATTCGTATCATACATTTTTTCTGTATTTTAAATATTTATGTGATAAAATAGCTGTGACTTACATTTTGAATTAGTTTGTTTATACTTTATCCTGGGTCACTATCGTATTCTTTCTAATTGGAATCGTATTAATATATTGTACAATATTTAAAATTTTAAAACCGTTTTTAACGTTATGTTGTCTGATGTTGATGTGTACTTATACGTTGTAACTTTATCGTGTGATATAATTATAATTATTTATTACAGACTGCTATTTAATCAAAAAGATGTAGACTATAGATAATATTTTATTGAATAGGACTTGGGTAGGTTATTTAGTGTGACCGAAAAGTATACGTGCCACCGGAACGGCTATATGCGGTTATGATTGTGGTAACCTTAACAATTATCAACATTGATAAGTGACACTGCAGTCAAATTAAAATGTTAAAAGTAGTAATTTTAAGTAATAAACATTTATAAACTACGTCGAAATAATACGAAAGCATATTTTTATCAAAATCAAATGACTAAGTCGTCCAACCAAATATAAAACGTAAAAAAAATATGCCCTTAACTTGTATCATTTAATTTTTTTTTTCAGACAAATTAGTATAAACTGCCAATCGATGAGAAATTCAACCATAAACCTCTACCTACTATAACCACCACACGTAACCAATTTGGTAACGTTTATTCCCTTCGAGCACGTTATACCGCTTGTGTTCTGTCAGGTATAATACGTCCTATCCGTGTATATAATAATTATTATCCGTGACGAGTAATATTATGCGTGTCGGCTACCTAAATTCTGAAAATTATTCACTCCGGTGTAGGTACTCAACTTCAAAATAACAACTCGCAGTCTACTCCCCCCCCACCACCTAACCGAACACGGCGCCCAAAGTGTGGGTATTATGAATTGCCGTGTCAACCTGCTGGGTATATTTATCATACCGCGTACCGATGTACATCGATAGATACCCATATATATATATATTTAGGTTAAACACGCGAACCGTTATTTAGCGAAACGTAACGAAATGCGCTACTCAACGTCCGCGGGGTCCGGAGGAAACAGACTTGCCATTTTTCTCGAATAACGTTTACATTAAATAATATAATAAAATTAAATTTCCCAAATGGAAAAACAATATCAATCACCTATAATGTCATGGCACGCAAACGTTCGACGAGAGTTGTTTATCAGCAAAATATATTATAATAGAGGTTTGATATCTACGCCATGAGGACGGACGCCATCACACTGTATATTATTATAACTCGCTTAGGTATTAACCTAAATATCTTTTCTTTTTTTTTTTGTTCTTTTTCTATTCCGATTGATTTTAGTTCACAAACAGATGAGCTCGGTCGAAACAAACATTTCCCGATTGTAGCCAAATATTATGTAATAGATATAAATATATGCTAAAAACGTTTATGAATAATTTGTTTGGCCTCCAATTATAATTATTTGTAAGGTGGGGTTAGGTTTTACGATTCGTAAAATAATATGACATGCGAAATTTTTCAATTTTATACGAAATAAACTGTACAGTTATTTTACCTTCATCGCAATTTATTTGTATATATTTATTATTATTTATTCGTTTGAAGTCAGTCATAAGATGTACCAATAACTCTGCAGTTGTTGCAACTATTTACTGAGAATAGATACGAACTACAAATTGTAAAAATTTAGATCGTCAGCTTAAGTCAGTGTCCATATATATATAATATAGTCTGTAGTGTATCCGAATTGCATTTCTAACTAGAAATTCTGGGCATAACCAAAAACATCCCAACCGACACATGTACAATTTAAACGAGGAATATTATCATTCACGTTAAAACTGCACTAAATGTTTCCAGTATATAGAAAAAGCGTAACATTATTTTAACATTGTTATCTAGAGAATAATTATTGTTATCGGTACTTACCTTTTGGACTTTAAACTATAAACGTACCCTTGTTGTGTCTCTGTGTATATGTCATTAAAAGAAAAATTCCAATGCCGAGAACACTTTTTTTTACAAAATGAATCGATCAACATATAATAATAATATTTTTTAACGGCATATATAATAACAGATGTATAAAATATTTACCTAAATTTTAATTATTTAAAAAAAAACTCATACCAGTTAATCTTATCTTTGTAAATTGATACGTAATTGTCTAAAAACAAACTATAAAAACGTAAGCATTTGGTTTTATATATTATAATAATAACTTTAAATGGTTGTTACATGGTGGAAAATTTACATTTACATTATTGTTGTCAAAACGTTAAATATTTCAGGACACGGGTGTTGCTTTTATTTATAATATTGGCTATTATTAATTTATTAACAATCATCAATAACCGTAGTTTTTTTATTTTTTAAGATTTTTAAATCATAAATAATTTTAACAGCATATACCTATAACTATCTCCTACACTGTACATTTTATGAAATATGTATAAAACATAATATTATAATTATATTATAATATTTGATATTGCTATTGACGTTATTAAAAATATAGTGATAATATAATGTTTTACTATCCGTATATTATTATTATTATATCTCATAGAAAAGTTTTTGAATAGAAAAAATATTTGATATATTTGCACGGTATACATACCTATTATATTATAATATGCACATATATTATTTCTGATTTCAAAAGAACAACTTTGCGAGTCTTTGTCGCATGTCTAAGAGTGATCCACAAATGCTTTTCAGATTCCTGTGTGTGTGTGTGTGTGTGTGTGTGTGTACCACCTATATGCTTTTTGGCGTCGCACAGACGTATATTATACGTAATATATTCGAACACACACATATAAATATATAAGAAAAGACCATCACGTATTGATAGCTGTATTATTTTCGTGGTATTATCAGTACTGAAATGCTTAAAATTCAAATCGACCAAAACGATACGAATCTCGCTTTTTATCGTTTGTTTTTGCATTTAAAAAAAAAAAGAAGAGGCGACTCTTGTCGTGGTCGGGAAACTTATAAAAATGTTCTTAATGGCGATATAAAGAGCGCACGTTAACGACGTTGGTACAACGGTAAAAAGCCGCACGAGGACAACGTTTAAATGCGTTTAGAATATTATCGTACAGAACAGCCGAATGAATAAAATAGTGTACGTTTTGAGGCTCTCTGAAGAGAATTTAATGTTTATCATTTAATTTAATGTATATTATTATTATATAGAAAAAGAAACAAAACTGTTTGGAATAAAATTTCATAACTGCGCGATAATGGCCTCGGCGCTGCCGGATATAGTTTTAAATCGATAAAATAAAAAAAAAAAAACAACAAAAATAGTGTAACAGCTTAAAATCGTGTTATTTTTTATTAATGCCCGGGGATTTCATTTTGAATTGTGTCTTCGGCCAATCAAGTCTGATCGATTTCGGCACATCGGTAGGTAATTATCTATGATCACCTGTTGTACGATAAATTAATGTACGTAGGTAATAAAAATTCATAAGACGCGTTCCGATGTTAATTTGTTTAATTTTCGGTTTAAATTTTTTTTTATCCGCGTCGAAAATGTCTAAATTGTTTGCCGAGCATCAGATTAAACTTTTAAAATACGCAATAAGCTATATTCTGTCGTAAAACTTAATTTTTTTATGGCTTAATTATATACGAGACAATCAGGTAGTTTTGATTTTGATATCAATGACGACTTCTCTTCTCGAAATAAATTGCATACATATTATTATTCAAACTTGAAACGAAATAAACAGGATAATATTATTAACCCATAACAATATAAAAGTGATATCGTTCGTATAGTTGTGATCAATTAGATTTTAATTTCACCGGCGAGAGTTATAACATAATAGGTAATATCTAAATTGTTGCTAAACAATTATAAATAATAAAAATAATAAAAATACAATATAATAATACAAATAATAAATTCTTTACAAAAATATATTTTTACAGGTTCATAATTATAATTTCATATAAGTAATTTATACTTTCTCTGCTTTGCCAAATAAATCTTGTATTTTATTTTGATTGCTTGCACTTTTTTCAATATTTTCAGTTTTTTTTTTTAATCAATAAATAATAAGATCGTACAAATATCGCATTCCATTGAAATTCAAGTCAGCTGTATAGAAAAGTTATGGAAGTGTGGTAAATAAATTGTAGTAAATTCTCTGAAGAAATTCGTTTTTGTGATTAATTATAATATAACAATATAATATTCGGTGCAATTGAATTGGCTCCCCAATACAGGTAGTCAATATTTTACCCTTAATAAGTACCATTGAATTGGCTCCCATGAATTAACTGTTGAATTAGCTCCTTACCGTTTTTTTTAAAAATGTATTGGTTACCAAAATGTTAATAATTTAAAGTACGTAATTCGTAATTCCTAATTTTACATTGTTACACAAAATTAAATTAAAAAATTAAAAAAAAAGACAATAAGTTATCAAAGTGCGTCATTATAAAATTTAGATTATTTTTCGGGGTCTATACTTATTTGCTAATATTTTTATGTATTGAAAAATCGAACTTACACCAGTATCATATTTACTAATTTCATTTTCTAAAAATTTTATTTTATCTCTTATTTCTTTCCTGTGTAGTTTTATTGTATTGGAACTCCTTATAATAATTCTTGTATCAAATTTAATACTATATAATATATTTAAAAAGTTGAATATATTTGGATGTGGAGAATAAAATTTCGAATTAAATTTTGAATGAAACGATTCGCATGAGTTAGTTGTACGATAAATACTATTGCTTTTTTCTGCCCAAATTTCTGGTGGAAATGTTGAATCATTTGCAATATAATTGTCTACTAAATAGTCATTGAATTTTGTGAGTTTTTCATTCATAGGCAGTATTTCTGCTAATCGTCGGAAAAGCAATCCCCAACTGATTGTGGATCTATGAATGGCAATCCAAATATATACGTTAAATATTGACCTATTTCTGTATTTTGTATGTATTCCGATGAAAGACCAAACTCTTGTATTACTCTATACCAATATTGTCCAAGATGAAATCGACAACCACGAACTTTAGCCAATGGCTAAACATCATTTATTGCATTATGTATAGCTATTTTAAAATCAACATAAATGCTTTCTAAATTAAACACATTATTGTAAGTTAAACAATAATTATCAATAATTTGAAAAATATCGACATATGATTCTCGTTTTTTATCTTTCAGTAAAGCGAAAACTAAAGGTACATAATGATTGTTTTTTATTACATAAATTGTAAAAAATTGGTAAAAAAATTGTGCACAATACGAAAATGTTTCATCAACGTACGTAAAATGTGGTTGATTGACTTAACATTTTTAAATTTTCATCCGTACTAAATATTAAAATTCCCTTTTCCGCATTATTAACTTGTAAAAATGTATTACCTTCATTCGTTTTTACGTCCATGTCTTTCAAAATATCATGCACCTCTTGTTTACTACAAGGCAAATTTGGTCATAAAGATGCTCGAACTTGAAATATATTGT
>JACXSJ010002763.1:0-37152 GCA_014851325.1 Pentalonia nigronervosa
AATCCTTAGCTATAAAAACTGAACATTTTATAAATTTTTAATTACAAAATAATTTACAAATGTTCAATGATGAATTTCGGTCAAAATGTAAAGTTTAAATGCTTATAAAAAAAAATTAGGTTTATGTATTTTTATTATATTTGATTTACTATTTTAACAACTTATGAGGAATCTTGTATTACATTTTCAAGAAGTTTGATTCAACGAAATTATTTTATTGATATTTAAAAAAAAAAAAATTTAAAAATACCGAATATTTCTTGAGCTTACAATTAGCTCAAAAAATGTCAAAATATTTTTAATTTTTTTTTCAAGTATAGAAAATGGTAATCTAAACATTTAGCGAAACAAATCTAAACAATTTTCAAATGTCTACGGTTATTCCTTTTTGAATTATATCAAAATAAGTAAATCGTTCATGGAGAAAACGGATAAATATCCATCCAATGTCTAATTTCAAATGCTCATAAAAAATTAGATTGATTTTCCGATAAACATTTTCTTTTTTAGAAAAGTAGAAAAACTTATAGGAAATCTTGTATTGAATTTTCAAATCTTAGATTTAAATAGAAATTTTTTTTATGAATTTCCTAATTAAAAAAAATTACATTTTCAAGATTTTTGACCGACCGAAAACATTTTTATTAACAATAATAAAAAAAAAAAATAAAATAAACACGAAAATGTATTATGCTTATAAATAGCTTTAAAACGTCATAATATATTGAAAATTTTAATGTGTATAGAAAATTTTTATATAAACATTTTCTGAAAATTTCATCTATTTACGGCCATTATTTCTTTTGTTATATTAAAAATAAATTAAATTTCCCTTGCGAAAAAATTTCCGTTTTTCCTTAATATTTTTTTGTTTTTCCCGACGCATTTAAAAACTATTGGGAATTTTTTACTTTTGACCTCCTAAAGTATCAACTAGATTCACTTTCCTATTAGATAAGATGCTGATGAAGAAATTCGGAGCATTTTTACTGCCCTAAAACGTGATGACAGACACACAAAAAAAAAAAAAAAACACACAATATTATAAAATCAATACATTCTTTGCTCCGTTTATATTCTAAAACATTGTAAAAGTATAATTATACTTACGTATTCTTTAAATTGTAGTAGGAAATAAATAATGTTACCTAAAATATAATACTTTGGCAGGTGTTCTTTTAAAAAATCCCCATAAATAAAAAAATCACAAATCACGAATAGTATTGTATGGTCTTGTTCGTAAATATCAAAAAACATGGAATTTGTATGACTGGCAAACCGCAAACAATAAATATGTGCATAGTGTGTAGCTTTTTAATATAGTAATATGGTAAATTCAAGCCCATTTAAACTTTTATTTACATTTAACCTGTTTAATGTCTATAAATAAATGAAATATTATATACTGTGTTTACCACTTAGGTGAATGTCAAAAAAGCAATAGGTAGCTTATTCTATCAACAGTCATGACTTTAAAGTATAACAAGTTAAGAGATAAAATATAAATGTATTTCGACTCTATAGCTATAAAAAAATATATAAATAATAATATAATTAGGACACACTTAGGTGTACGAAACGTCTTTACAAATCAGATTATATATGGTGGAACTTTTACTTACAGTTAAACAAATAATAAACACGGTGAAAGTCGGTGATCATTAATCGATAGGTGTAATAAAAAAAAAAATATATTTTTTTTTAAATGTATTTCACCGCTATACTTTATACATAAGACAATAAGACAATTCAAAAATACTATAAAGGAATTCTGTTGTCGGGTCAAAGCTGGTTTTATATGCATAATATGATATTATTATCATGATGATATTACGCTACACACTTTATACAGTTGATATTTCACTCTGCGCTTGTCTCTATAACCTCTATGTCCTATAGTTATATTCCGACACAAATGGTCCAGACGAATTATAGTTGCCTAAGGTGAACAAACTGTGCCAACTAGATCGTTACTTTGCGGTTCCGCGAATTAATGTCCCGCATCCGAGGTGTACGGCGAATGCCGCATGAATAACATTTATTAACGCTAATGAATCCTATTTAATCCCTCGCGTCGTTCGTTGTCGTTATTCGCGCACGCTCGTCAAGCCCCTTCGTTTGCAGCACATGAAAACGCGGACTGTAGTTGGACGGTTTGGCTAAAAACTACGTTTAGTGAATCCCCTTGCAAACGAATTTCAAACCTCCGATCACGTACGGTTTACGTCCGATTTACGACCACCAAAAACCCATCTCCAGTCTTAAGGATTAAACTATTAAAGCGTAATATTATATCATTTATTTCTCCCATAAAAACGACGTCAGGCGCGCACACACAATAATAATAATATTTTATTTACTAATACACGTTCGTCGAATTTAAAATGATGAGTTTGATTAAATGAATTTAAGGGTAATAATAATATTTATATTGTGACAATTGAGATTAGTAAATATGTATCAATGGTTTTTATTGTGTTATTGTGCTTTGTAGTTTTTATAGTATTGTGTAAATAATCGTTTTTTATACACATTCAATTCATTCTTGTTTTTGTTTTTTTTTTTTTTTTTTTATAATTGATTAAATATTATTATGCAATTTATAAGAAACCTATTATTATTTAACAAATAAGCTGACAAACTATATCTTGTTTTAAATTTAAAAATAATGTCTTAATTAATGTAATATTTATGAACGAATAAATCAAAATTTGTTGATTGGACTTGATTGATTCATAAAATGTATTGTTTACGTCTGTAATTTATTATTACATTATACCTATTATTTATTTATTTAAATATTACGGGCAATATCCAATTTAAAATATAGTAACAGACAATAGTCATTACTATTTTAAGTTATACGCAAAAAGAACATAGCCCATAGGTAACGAGTTTATATAATTAAATTTAAACAATACAACGAGAATAAAGAAAAGGAGAAAAAGACTACTTTTACATAAATAAATAGGTAATATTTATACGAGAACACGAAGCATTTTTTTTACGCACAACATACATTTTTGTGATTTTCTAGTTTATACAAATGGTTACGGAAAATATAAATTTCACTGTAATGTTTGTGTTCACTGAAACGTTATAAACGTTGTAAACAAAACGTATTTTATTTAATTAATTTTCCGAAAACAATCCTTTGTTATACAAATAACGAATAAGACATTAAGTTATAATTTCCGTCTGTCTGTAAGATTACATTACTTTCCACAATTTTCAGGTATTTTTCTTCTTTGGTTTTCAAAAGCAAAGTATAGGAAATTAATAACGCAAGTAGCCAATGTTACAAGCCACACAACAAATAACAAAGTATAATAATAACAAATTTTGAAATATATGTATATCTATGTTTGACTTTAACGAAAATATGCTCAAGGCTAATTGGACGTACTGAGTATTAGTATATATTAATAACGAGTATAATAGGTTCAAAAAAGTATAATATAGTGCTTGAATTGAGTGCATGCGCGGGGAGCAGATTCCCTGTTCTTTAAAAAAAATATTTATAAGCACCCCTTCTAATTATATCCTATTATCAATAAGACATTTAAATATTCAACCATATTTTTTTCACATTTTTGCATCCCCCATATAATTTTTTACCAATCCTAGCGCTGAGGTTAACTTAAAATTACTTATGAGTCTATAATACAAACAATCAACATAATATTCAAAGGAGCGAAGACTGTTTTCGTTGTGTGACATTGGACATAAATATTATTATTATTATTATGATTACCCACGACCTACCCACAGACATTTTATCAGAAGAAAAGCATGACTCAATACAATAAAAGAACAATAATTGATCATAATGAGTTTCTATATACTACATATTATTATAATTGTATTTCTATTGTATCCGTTTGCAAAGACACTTTTTTTGCAATAGTAGTTACCATTTTACCATTTACCAATAAATTAGATGTCAATTTTTACTTCTTTTGTAAAATATAAAATACTATTTGACGATAATATATTTTGACCTAGAGCCTAACCTTAGAGGACTCCTATTAATATGAAAAGGTATCTTTGTCTATATCATCATATTATATTATTGTATTAGCATTAATTTAAATCTAATCTAATTTCATAAATATAGTATGTACCTATGTTTTATGTAGCATTCAGTATTTTAGTAGTAATTTATCACGCTTTGTTTCGATGTGTTTAGTGTTTAAGTTATGTACATTTCAACACAATATAATTATAATTATATAATATATTACAATTTAATATTAACTTGATTAGGTAGTCAATATTAATTATATTAATTTTATCATTGGTTATATTTTATTTAAGATTCATAAATTACACATGCAATATTAGCATGCCCTTAGAGTGTGCTTTTCTTTATAATTTGTTTAAATATTATATTGTTGTTTTTAGTTAATATTTTATTGGATAGACATTACATTATAAATTTAACAATCAGTAAAATCTTTATAAAATGAACACATATTAAAATTGATCCATAAAAAAAGTATTAAGTACAGTAAAACTTTAATGATATACAACACATATTTTACTTTATCATCAAAACAAATTAACAACGTTGTTTGGTCAAATATAAAAAAGTGAAATATTAGCGTTAAAATATTTTCTTATATAAATTGTAAGTAATAATACTATAAATTATAGTACTTACTACTTAGTATAGTATAATATATTATATAATTTTGTTAACCCATCATTGTTGTACACTTGTACTGCAGTTGTACGAGTCATTTTTAATTTGGAATTACTGAAAATTGTGACTACTAAAATCGTTTAAAGGTTAACGATAATAAAATATGTCCATATTAAAACATTGTTAGACAGAACAAAACATTTCACAGTCACACTCTCACACATATCATATACTCCTGCGTTTCAGTTTACATATTAATGTTGAAGTTCATCAATCATTTGCGTCAGTGCGTCATCCTACGATTGAAACACGTAATCATTGGGTGCGTATAAACTTAACAACAAACCGAGACTCGAGCTTATAATAATACACGTCCGTGTAAGATGGGCATCAAACTAACTAGACATTTTAATATTATACCGCAGGGCGCAGTTATTGAAACATAGTATTTTTGTTCGATTATAGGTTTTATTGAGAAAATATAACTATTAATAAACATAAATAAGTATGTGGTTTTTGATTAGGTATATAATAAGACACAAGTAAGGTTGTGTTAAGTGTGTGTGTGTGTGAGGGGGGATTTTCCTCAGGGAGCCACATCTTTTTAAAACAAAAGGCGCCTGGCTCAATATAAAATTCAAAATAAAATTATAATAGGAGGAAGACTCTTAAAAATTGATCCTCCTGAGCTTAAAATGACTTAATATGGCTCTGGTAGTAAGTACCTAATAGTAGCAGTAGTTAGAAGCCACTACTTTAAATTTAGTAAGCTAAAATTGCATGGTAAAAAAAACTCATTACAACTATCGCTACTCTTATGCAAACGTAGTGCTACTAAATACGCTACTTTTGTTTTGTTTTAGATATAAACCAATTTAGAACAGAAAATCACATCCACGACTACTCAATCTACTGTTGCTTACAAAATATGGACTGCAGTGTTACACCGAAAATATGTATACCTATATTTTGAAAAATAAGTTTGCAATTGGGCATATGGCTGTTTTTTCAGTACTATGTTGAGGTGTGCTAAATTCAAAAAAAAATGAGATACCAATACAGTGTTGTTCAAAAAAAATGAATTTATGTTAAAAATTAAATTGCTTAACTGTCGAAAAGAAGGAGATAGGATATTATCAATGCATATAGACCTAACTGCTCAAGATAAAAATAAATTAAATTTCAATGTGCAAATAAAGTATAAACCACTAAATCTTCCAGTTACCATTAATAGTACAACCTATATTAAAATAAAAACATGAAAAAAACTCAACACCCAGGCTCAGTTAATATTATCCTCTACAAATTCAATAATATATAATTTTTTTCTAATTTTAATTATACATAAACTATAGTAAGAATCTGGTTCATAGATTTGGGATGTTATGCTTGTAAAAGACAGATACAACATTACGTGTGGGTATAACGTCATCTTAAATTTTATTATTTAACTATTAATTAGTTTTTAAGAGGACACTATACACACCCATCATTAATAATTATTATCTCCGTTTTACAAGTGAGTAGCGTAACAAATTTACGCTCAGCAGTTCACGTTTAGCTTCGTTAGCTTAAAAACTAGAGTGAATCCGCCTATTATGAAACTTAATGGTAAAAACATTGTCTGTGTATGTATGTTAGTTTTTTACGACGGTTTAATGTTTTTATCAAGTTTGGCGTACATAAAATATTAATTTGTAAATAAATATTAATAATGTCCATAACTCATTTAAAAACAAAATTATCATAAAAAACCGACGTACAAACATAGATTATATTCTTACCATTAAGTTTCATAATAGGTGTATTCACTCTAATTTTTAAACTAACGAAGCTAAATGTGAACTGCTGAGCGTAAATGTTCTATATGTTACGCATTTGTAAGACGTAAACAGCAAATGCGTGTATAGCATTCTCTCGAGACTTGCACCTCTATGTATATTATATGCAAGTATACCTTATAGTTTATACTCATGTATAAGTTAAACATAATTTCAAAAACAATATATTATCAATAATGTTACATGATAATACCTCCTCACATAGAAAATTGATATGTTATAAAACTAATTATTTATAAGAATTACGCTTTAATATAGTAATACTATTTGTATACATTGTTATAATTCATTTATATTTTGGAACAATTATTAATTATTATTACTTCAATTATTTCAAAGATTACATAACGCTTTTTAAAGTGGTTATATATAATTTTTTTAAACAGTGTTCTATTATTAAGTATGATGTACTATACCGAGTAGGTATACGTTTGTAAACAGTTCTTTGAATTCGGAAATGATATTGTTTGTGACTAAATTACTCTTCATTATTATATACTTTAAACAAATGTAAATCATTAGTTTGCTGTTCATATTAACTTTCTTGTCAGTTAAATTGATTTCAACAATATGATAACTCATAATGTCATAACAAACACAAGGCTACCTATACGTATATATACAATAGATACTACTGTTACGGCACTGACACATATAATCTTATATAGCATACATATTATTATATTTATGTATGTGGTCTGTGTTTACTCTAAACAAACAGCTCATCTCTTGAATATATAAAGTTGAACATATAATAGATTATAGCTAATACATTACTTACTTAAACGATAATAGTTAAAAATTATAACAAATATGAATTGATAAAATAATATATTAAAATAATTGACTTCGAACATTGTATAATAACATTTTAAATAATAAAGGTATATTTAGAAAAAAATTATTAACAATAAAATGCTAGTAAATCCTATTTTGTCAATTGTTTGTTATATACTTTACCTAAGTACACATTCACACATTATCTATGCAGTATGCTTAGACAATTTAATTTATTTAAATGGTGATACAATGTTTTTAATTGTCTTTATGTTCCCAAATGTATATGTTATGTTCTATAACTGTAATTTACAAGGTATTGAATTCATTAGAAAATGTTGAACATGTAATATTACTTACAGCGGAATACCTAGAGTTTAAATTTCATTTGGTAAGTTGAAAAAATAAACCCAAAGGATAAAGAAAATTAAAAATTTAAGTTATTTATTCTCCTCATACATTAAACGTCCAAATAATATCATCGATAATTATCATATTATAATACAATATAACATTACAATTATAATATTAGTAATAAACTTGAGTTTAGTATAATTATTATATTATTATTATTTATAGCGATAAAATAGGTACACCTTTACTATTTTGTGCTGAAGTGGACCAATAATTCTCATGGTCTATGTAGACATATCCATTGTCCATTATCCTGCAAGGTTATTTTTTATGTAGGTACCTATATTTATTTTATTGTTCATACCTTTTAAAAGTATCTCAGTAGGTATTACACTTATATACGTTAACTAAAATAGTATTTTAAGTAGCTCATATCTGAAACAGCTTTTAAAAGAATATTTGATTAATTTTTAAAAGTATTATTTATAACATTGATAATGTAAAAATATGTATTTTTCGTGGTACATTAATAATCTAAAAGGATTTATTCTAAGTGTTATGGCTCGTAAAACTCATTAGTATTAAGTCGTAAGAAGTATAATAAGCAATAACACTAATGTATAATTTCACAATATCATAAAACCATGAAGTTAATATCATTGAAATTAGTTTTACCTAGCATTACGTATTATATAACCGTAAAGTTGTTAAATACACAATTAATAATCGACGCAGTATTAATAATAATGTCCTATTAACAAGGCTAGGGTCAACTTTTAACTTTCCTCGAAATAATCAATAACTGTAATAAAAATAAAACAATTAAGTAATTAAAACATTAGCTTGATATTTAAATAGTATTATTTAATATTTATTACGCGATTACAAATTTAATGTCCAATCATCTCTTCGTCACCGGTCGTACGTCAAAAAAAATGTCTAGTTTTACAACCACTTCACAGACGGTGAGATATTTAAACAACGTTTTAGTATAATATGCCGTATGCGATAATAGTCGTATAGTATAGTAGTTCAATAATAATTTCGCCATGCACGCCATGCATTTAATGACATTTAACAAGTTTGAATGTCCATAAGCCACACGAGCTCACGGCTGTAGTGTATACACATTACACAATAATATCACCTCGAAAACAAAATTTAATTTTCGCTTTTATAGTTGCCTGTTGGGGGGTATCAGTCGAATGTGCCTAGTGTGGATTAACAAACAAGCGAACTGCTCGTACAATACACACCAAAGAACCTACAATAATCGTATTGGAATGCATTACGATTGAGGTGTTGAGCGTGATAACTTGTGCAACGTTGTCACATTTATATTTTCAAAACCATCTACCATTATACGTACACAAAATATTATGTTCTACACGTCTACACCTCGAGAATGGGTCGGGTCGCTCTCCCGCTGCGCTTGCTCGGACAATTCAAGAAAAATCAGAAGGGGTTAAAAATGTCCTTCTACTGAAAAATGTGTGAATTCACACCGAAAACGAACGACGTACAAATAATACAAACGGTATGGTCGTTTCGATGAAAAAAAATGAATTCCTAACGTTTAAAAAAAGTTGAATATGTTAAACATATTAAACCTACTCGATAGTCGATAAGTATAATATAATATTTGATGATATATTATACAGAACAATATACAACATCACAATATTTATGATAAGTACCTTAAAAGAGTTGCCAAGACATATTGCGATTCTCGAATGTTATAATTTATTATTTTAACTTACCGAAGTATTTGTCCCGTTAAAAATGGCAGCCACAACTGCATACCTGCGGCATTGGAGTACCGACTCCCGAGTCGGAAATATAAGAAGTGTTTCGAAGTATTGCAGACGAGCTGTTCCGCAGAAATACTATTATCGACGAAAATAAAAGAATGGCTAAGAACTCGCCGATAAAATATTAACGATTATAAATGCGTATAAATACGTTATTATATTCTGCGAATACACAAAAATAAAATACTATCTGCGAGCACTTATATTCGGATCATTTCGTCGAGAGAGGTCTCAGAGCGCTTAAAATAGCGTTCATCGAATCGTAAATCTTAACCCGTTTTCGCTCTATACGTTCTTGTCGTGTAATTTACGAGTTGTTTCGTATAATATAGTATAATAATAATAATAATAATAATAATAATAATAATATATTATACACAAGGCGCGAGCCTGTTATTGTGTGTGTACCGGCGCGCCATCGTCGCCGTCGGGTCGGCGATAATATATTATGGTAATGTTGTAACTTTTAATTTATAAGTTAAAGTCTACACGATCACGACGGTGACCATAAATACCATAATACTAGCATTGTGTGCTCGTGTTTGTAGGACATTACCTCTATTGTTGATACTGTGCGGTATGTCAGCATACAGCATTCTTTGTACAACGTTGTTCTTAAACTCCAAATGACCGAAATCATTATATTATGATTAATGATTACAGTAATAATAATTATAGTTATCTAAATAACGCACTTATTTTAATACAGTAACTATATATTATAAATGCAAGTCCGATCGTTTGATGCAGGAAAAAGACAAATCTGACTGTCCGAACATCTGGAAATAGCGCTCGGAAAAAAGTTTACATCAGAAAACAGACATGTCAATATTTCGTTTTTTGTCTCCTGAAAAATTATAAAAAGTGAACTTATCCACTTTTTGCAGCAATTAACGATTTAGTACGTATACGCATCAATGTGAGCATTTCACTGGGATTTCTACGAGAATATCGCGATAAAATATAAAAAGTACAACCAAATTATATAATTGTACACTTTATAGGAATGAAATAGCCAATATGCATGTATTTATGACCAGGTTCTACGAATTTATATTTCATATAATAATAATATGTAATTATGTGTACTCATAATATTATAAATACTACCTATTGGCTATTGCAGGTTATATATTATATTATATCTAATGATAGTTTGGCAACATCGTATATCCTGCTTGATTCCTCGTCTACCGGTGAACTATATAGTAACTAATTAATTTTTTGTTTTGTTAGTTGACTAAAGAGTCGCGTTATAAAAATAAATGTTGAAGAATCTATTGTTTTATTGGTGGAAATAATAATTACGGAGATTTTGAAGAAACAGCTTGAACGTTTGTTGTCCTGTGGCGCTTTATTATAATTATTTCATCAATCAAATATATGTATATTGGATAATATACGAAGCGTATATGCATATAACAGTAACAAAAATGCGTGCTTGTGTTTGGGAAAATTAGCTGTTGAAAAACATTGCTTCGGGTATACCTCGTAGAGGTTTTCTCCATGTATTCGTAAAAAAAAATCAATCAAATCATTCGTTTAAATTTTAAAACATTATTTATAATATGTTATAGCTATAATAATTTATCATGTCCATTAACGGTTAAATAATATTATTAGTTGTATGTTGAGGCCAAGTTAAAATGGAAGGAAGAAGTATGTAGTTAATTCAAAAATTCATAAATTTTTTAATTTTAATACCAACCTGATTAAGAAATTACACGATACCTCATAAACTTGTCTTGCTTCAATAACTAAATGTTTAGACACATACATTTTTTATGAGCATTTGAAATTCATATTTTGACATAATTCATCAAAATCAAGAAAGTTTACAAATTATTTTGTAGTTTGAAATTTTCAATTTTAATAGCTCAAGCTTGAAAATAAAAAAACGAAATTCCTCAAATACTTCAGTATTCTTACGATTATCAAAAAACATAAAAAATACATAATATGCACAATCATATTTTACAGACATTTTAGGTTTTAAATTTGACGAAGATGGACATCTAAATGAAAAATAACAATCTTTCCTTTAACGGTTTTTGTTATTTTGTTGACATTTTTTCAATTACGTTTTGGTATTATTATTATTTTATATACAGAATGCAAATTTCAAAATATTTATTTATTTTAATCTATTTATACCGCCGTTTTATTGTGCGTCGGTATTGACTTATAATTTGTGTTAAAAACAATAATATAGTATTAAAATAGTTATTAAATAATATATTTGTGATGTTTTTGGTAAAATTAAATTTAATCTACAACTGTGGTCTGTGTATAACTATACTAATAATATAACTTATACCTATTAATATATAAAAAATGAAATATTCTAAGAAATAGTCAAATAGAGACTGACACTGTGCAGCAATCTGCGCTTAAATCATTTTTCATATGCTATGATTTATCATTGAATTCAAATTTTACACATTCATTACTGCAGTTACTCACACAATGACCATGAACTACCCCTGTTTTTTTTTTTTTTATTTAAAAATTAAAATTGTTGATACATATAAATATTCAGCATTAACAGGACAAATGTTATCTATAGAGGTTATGAGTGTATATATAATAATGTTATTGTATATAATATAAAATATATGGAACAATGTACATAGTCTGTTGTGCTTGTGATGTGTCATAACGTGTTTCACCATAAGCGTATAGTTTGCGGTTTTCATTGTATAACAATAATAATATTATTATACATATTTTAAACGTTTTCAAACGTTTACGGTTACCGCCACGCCAACTAGTATAATGCGATGATGACGATGATGATGATAATAATTATTACCCGTCCGATAACCGTTTCGGCTCAGGCAGCATCCTATTACAAAGGATTATAATAATATTATAATATATTATACGCTCGAAATATTATCGTCTGGGCACGGTGGTTGTCGTTGCGGCGGCGAAAGGGGCGAAAGCAAAGAAGGTTGGGGAGGAGGGTCAACGCTGGTCACTGTGGCTGCGGAACTTGGGTTGACCCGTCGGGGGTCACCTCGGTCACGGGCGGACGGTTTCTTTTCTCCCTTTTTTTTTTCGCGCGTGTCACGTATTATAGGAGGCGTACGAACGCGCCCCGCCATTTATTATTATTATTATTATTATTTACTTCGCGCTCGTGTACGATATTCATATACATTCTAAGTAGACAAACACCACCACGTGCTCGTGAAATCGTTACTAGTTTTCGAAAAAAAAAATATATCGTTGTTATTTTTCCACATCGCCGTCGCTGCTTGAGCTCGAATATTGTGCAGTGGTGAGAACGAAAAAAAATCGTCTTCGCCGGTTGACCGGGGCCAGTGTGGTCGCAGCGACGGCGACAGCGGCAGCGGCAGGAAGTGAGAAGTGGAAAACAGTGTTGACTGAAAGGGTTGATGGGAGGGCGAAGGGGGGGAGGGGTGACTGAGTGCCGAGAGAATCGTAGGCGACCGCGCTGTGTACACATACGCATACAAACACAATATAATATGTTTACGTATATATATATTTTTATGTATGTTTTTATGTACATATATTTATATATATGACGTACGGTATAATATTATTATATTATATTATAACAGGATAGGCGTCGTCGGCGGTGGCGGTCGGGAGTTCCAAGAATAGATGCTGAAGGTCTCCTGAGCGTGCGTAGGAGTTCCGAGAAGCGCATCGCGTTGTAAAAATAATATACAGGCGGCACACGCACAAATGCGCAAGCGCGCGCTCACACGCACTCATTCACGCACGCACACACGCACCTTCCTAGCCACCACCGCCGCCGTACGGGTGCGTAATTCCGAACCTTAGTACAGTTCAACGCGGTAGGCGGAGCTAAACCGAAATTACGAACCTTACGCCAGTTCAGAGCTCCACGCTGAATAGTAGTTGGGTTTGTAATGAGTATAATTTGTATGAACATTAATAAAATGTACGTTTATTTATTAATTTAATGTAAATACTATCAATGTTTATAATAATAAAGTATTTATTAAATAAATTATGTTAATAATAACATGTCATATTTCAAATATAAAATGTATTAATGTTTATTAATATATAAATTATAATAGTATATACTATATAAGTATGAAGTTAGTCAAATATAGGTCTTCCAAAATCAAATTTAAAATCAAGTATAAGTGGATAATGATTTTTCATATTATCAATTTGGGAAAACAAAGTACACAAAAAAAAAATTAGTCTTCAGCCTACTTTAATAACGCGTCGAAAAAGCAGAACTGGAGTTACTAATGCATCAAAAAGAATACAAGCAAATAATACTCCAAAAAAATACTAAATATATCAAATACAAAACAAACTAAAACAAATTTAGGCGCTAACATAAAAGTAAATAAACCTATCGGGAAGAAAGTAGAAAACCATTTATGGCATTGTACTTGAAATAATAATTAACAATATTTATTTTTTTTTTTTTATTGAGTTAAGGCTTCAACGTCAAAGGTCATTTAGCCTAAAGGGTATTTTAGTAAGTTTTCTTTTTTTAACTGCGGGGGAGAGTATGGTCGGTTTTAGGACACGTGTTTATGTGGCGATGATTTGTCACTAAAACCCGGGTGGTCACCCATGCGGGAACTAGTGATACCGGCTGATGCTTGACCTCAGAACACGTTTGTGACCGAGGCCAACCACTGCGCCACACCAAACCATATATATACAATATTATATTTTGCATATTTTAGCATTTACCAAGGACAAGAATATACGATTTACACAGTTCTCATAATAATATGAAAAATCATTATCTATTTTTGAAAGACCTATATTTGACTATACTTTATACTTATACATTAATATTTATTAAAACATTTTATATTTGAAACATGACGTGTTATTATTAACATAATTTATTTGATAAATACTTCAATATTATAAACATTGATAATATTTACATTAAATTAATAAATAATTTATTTTATAAATGTTATTAATGTTCGTACAAATTATACCCATTACAAACCCAACTATGATTCAGCGTGTAACTTAGAACTGGCGTAGGGCTTGTAATTTCGGTTTAGCTCCCCCTACCGCGCTGAACTGTACTAGGGTCCGGAATTACATGAATTATAGTTCTGGCTTAGTATAATAATATTTTTCGCGTCCTAAATTCGCCTTCGAATTTCCAGATACGTGTAATTATTAACATGTTATAATGCATATGACATACCATAACATAAAGAGCGGGGTGACCAAACGTGACTTTGCTAAAGTACGTGAACCACGACCTCGCTGCAGTTGTGCAAAGACAATGACTGCGCCCCCTCCCCTCTTCGCATACCCTCCAAAGTGGCGCTGAGCCCTATGTTGAGCCTTAGCCTAACACCTTTTGAAAATTTAGAATGGAGCCGCTTCATATTTCCACTATACCTTCCCACGTTACGTTCATTGGGACTGATATTTAGATATATTATGACCTGTTTAAATATTTTTCGCCCGATTACATTTTTAGGACTTCGGCGCCACTGCGACCTCCCGCCAGGTCGCTGGCTGTGATTAGAGCCAGATTCACAGCTTTATCTATACGTTGTCTGTTGTGTCATTATTGTATTCTGATTGGCCGTTGTAATCGGTGGTTTAGTAAGTTCCCACACGAAAAAAATTTTAAGTTTAAGTTGCATAAAAAAAATTCTAAAACAATTTTTAATTAAATCCACAAGTTAAGTTATTATTATTATTTTATCAAATACTTATATATATTTTTATATATTATGAACTGGATACAATTAAAAATTATATTAGATTTTTTTATGTAACACAAAAACAAACTAAGTTTAATCACATCAAATATGTTAAAATTTTCAGTCCTAGGTCTGTATAAAGAGCAGGGAAATTAATTTGTATTCGTTATAATTTTTTTTTACATACTTGTATATTTAATTTTATGTGGGAACTTACTTATGCATACCTATGGAAGATTTTTACCTGATAAATCTCGTGTAGGAATTTACATTCGACCTATAATGGGCGTGGTATCGTTCATTAACCCTGATCTATCAGAAAATTTCCAAAGCTTGGCCGACCTCAACTTTTGGACACGATGCGACGTACGGCGTAGCTGTTAATCATACTTAAGAGAGAGCAGAGAAGCAGACTATAACTTACTTCAAACATGGAAAAATAATATTTTTATTTTTCGGTATCGTATTAAAAACATATAGGTAATTGATATTTTATAATACTATAGTAGGTAAAATTTTGGTTTTTTTAATTCGTGTTTTACATGATACGATGAAATTGCTTAATTTGGCTTATACGAGTTGTTGAAAATGTAAATAAATTGCATGAATCAGAAATATCTAAAAAATCAAAACTTAGCAATGTAACATTTTGTATTCAAATGAATTCCATTTTAAAATTTCTGTCAGATCACATTAAACGTTTATTACAACTAATAGTATATTTAAATTTAAAAATATATTTAATTTTAACTTTTAACTTTCTGTCAATAAACATAATTAAATTTTATTTGACAAAAATATTTTATTGGAAAATAGAAGAGGTGACAAATTGAGGAACGCTTGAGGTTTCCTTAAAAATATTTCATTCATTCATTTGTTGTTATTTTAATGAAATAATTTTTGAAAAGATTTTCGCAATTGATAATATCTTTGATATAGGTTTATAATTAATATTTTATTCAAGAAACAAATTCATGGTTTAAATGTGCACTTTTGATGAATATGAAAGTGATAAAGGATGACTTTCAAATATCAGGAAACAGGATAAAAGAACAAATGAGCATTTTTTAGTAACAAAGCACTAATTCCACTAGGTTAAATATTATAATTTTTAATAAATAAATAGATCTTCTGAAGTTTAAGTACCATAAACAAAGTTTGTATTTAAAAAAAAATCGTTTTACGTTATTTTGTAATAGAGTGTTATCGTATTTTTAAATAATGAACAGTTTTGGATTTTTTTTATATTTAACGAACGTTGTAACCACATACTCGTATATAATCTCCGTCTTATTAACGCAAATCAATTTTACTCTATTATTTTTAATATTATAAAGTGAATTTACTTATTATTAAATTTATATGCATAAATATTATCTAGGGCACTTTGAAAGGTTTTTTTTGATATTTTAATTTTGAGCATTTTAAAATTATAAATTTGTTGTAAATTGTTCAATGCTCACAACTTGATTCTAAATGAAAATATCAAGAATACCTCTAAAGGTGCTTTAGTTAATAATTTTGCCTTTAAATTTGATAATTGATCAATTCTCTCTAACATAAAAAAAACAGTAAAATGGATTCTTTTTTGGGTAAAATTTGATATGCTATGTGTTAGTAAGACGGAAACGACATATTTTAGTATTTATGTCCATTAACATCCTTTAACAAAAGTTTACTGTGCAATAGTCGTCATCATAAATTTATATGATGTGGGCCGCGGGGCCACAAGGATCAGGGTATAATGTTACATATTTTCTATTTTTACTATAAATAAAATACCGATAATATTAAAAATATAACAATAATATTTAATTGGTAATTCCGTTATGACCATGCAGGATACAGAATATAATGTTTAGATGTTACATTAAAATAAAAATAAATCACGTGGAAAAATATTTCCACGAAACCAAAATATTATGTAAATGGAAAAAATATATTATTTATTGTGATACAGAAATATAAAACGGCTTTAATTGTTTCGTTTTACGTTATATTTTATTAAATTATATTCTATATTCTATTTTGTTAACCATAATATTATTTTGTTTTGCGATATTTTATATTTTTCGTTTTAATTACATTTAAAAATATCAATCGTTTTTTATGAATCATAAAGTTATTATAATATTTTCAAGTCCTGATTGTAAATTATTACGGGCAGAATAAATATAATAAAATTTTCAAAACATTTTACACTTTTTAAGCAATTTATAGATTTGAAATATTTGATTATTTTTTTTTATTTTTTTTTCCAATTTACGTTGAGAAAATGTTTGTTAAGTCAAAAAGCTTTAGAATTTAATACAAGTTTATTCATGCATTTTTCTTAAGATGTTAAAAAATAACAAAATACAGAAACATAGTCAATTTTTTTAACATTGGATAACAATAAAAAGAAATATAATAATTTCTGTTATTTTACTGTAGTTTATTCAAAAAATATTACTCATAAAGAATTGAAACTTTAACGTTGTACGTAATGGAAAAAAATAAAATAATATACGTATTATTGTTTTCATTACACAATGAAATCTTTTAAACCTTAAAATTGTTTGGAAATTATTTATAAGTAAACACTTGAAAAATTCTAATTAGTTTTTTCGGTTTATGCTTGATAACATTTTTAAATCATAATAGTAAATACTTACTAAAGTTTGACATTTTAATGTAAGGTTCCTCGAAACCTTGGTATTCAAACCATTCTACGGTATAACTTGTAAGTTATATATAGCATATAATTAAGTTTGGTTTTAGAAAAAATTAGTTCTATCAACAAATTTAAGAAAACACAAGTAATAATAATATAAACTAACCGTCTCCATCGCACAGAATCGGTTTTTGTATACAAAAATGTTTAATGAATAGGTATGTTAATATATTATATTTGTAAATAAAATTTAAGCATTGAACACAATGCGTTATCCATTACCGACTACAGTTGTAGTAGAGTGACTTATTAATTAATGGCGTGGTACACTACTTGAAATCTGTTGGTGACATGGTGCCATGGTTTGACACAGAAACGCTAATGCGACTCGTGTGGAAAGGATAATGTTCAAGCGATGCGGTGAAGACTGCATGGAGATTGAGTTGTTCTTCATTTGAAAAGTACTCTCCACGCTGTGAGGGTGTGACAAAGTTTTATGTTTAGTTTATTGCACCTAGTGTTCTTTATTTAAAAATAAAACTGTCATAACTTTTTACAATATTAATTCAGTGGCGCCCAGATGGGTCAACAAGTATACTGGTGACTGATGTACTGGTGTCACAGGGAAGGTTTATATGATGTAAAGTGTAAATAAAATTTAAAAAAAGTTTATTTCTATAGACAATAATGATATACAGGTATATTTTGATTTTTAATCACTTTAAAGACTAAGGCATAAAAGGTGTATTCTATTTCGTTTGTTATATATTTGTAATAGACTTGGTGGCTATTGTTAATAGTTTTATAAAAAATTAAGTAGGTATATAGTATGATATGTTTGTTTTTAATCAAAATATAATTACTGCCTACTAGTGATCATGAAAAAATGAAAATATTATATTTAGAAACAAAGGAAATGCACTTCTCCTTTCGCACATTGGAATACTATATAGACTCAATTACCCAAATACTACCTATATGTCTAGATATTACGATTATTGTCTTATATCATCATATGGACTGTTAATAGATTTACTACCTAGATTTGTTTTTTCTTATAAATATTTATAATATAATTTTTTTTATATAAAATTGCGAGGAACTTTTGCATGACCCACTGTACATTATGGTTGAGAAATAAAGATTTTAGCTCAATCGATTGGATGTTTAGAAAACTCATATCCTTGTCGGCAAAATGTGTTCTGTCATACCATATCGCTGTACCTGGACTGCGGGTCCATCTCTACAGAGATGTAGATGTCATGCACGTAATTCCATTGAGGTACTCAAAAATAAATTTACTATTCAAAAATAAAATATCGATTAATATTATTTAATCTATTAGGGTTTTAGGACGATTTAGTTTGTAAATTTAAATTTCTTAGCAAAACGTACATGAAGAATTGGTTGAAAAATCAAAATTTCATACTAACAATACTATACTGCAATATTCTATAGTATATTTTCAAACTGTATATCCGTATATGTACAACAATGCGTATACAATATATTATATTATTATATTTATCTCATGCGTCCTCGTGAACGACCGACATCCTCATCACAGGCAGGCCAAAACGCGTCGAATTATTTCCCCCCTCCCCTCCCCCATAACTAACGGCCATCCACCCACACACGAACCCCGCTGCGACGCCCTCACACCCGTAGCGATGTCAGGGGGTGGCAATATTACATACACACGCCCGTTGTCTCGCAGTCCTTACATTCCTCGGCCAGACGATGCGGTTAGATTTCTCGTGGTCTACATGCTTCATCGCCGCCGTGTTCGAAACACCGGTCCGATTTTACTACTCTCAGCATTAATAATATAGTAAGTCCTCGTTTAACGTCGCTTCATTTAACGTTGTTTCGTTATTGTATCGTAGAAGTTTAAGTCTTTATGTTTCGTTTAACACTTCAACGGTTTCAGTATAACGCCGTTTGTAATACACGTGCTCATCAAATTATTGTTATATTTATGTTATATTTTATATACATATAAGTAATTTAATTTCGTGGACCTTTTTTAGATAATAAATAATGCTATTGTTTTTATTAACATATTATGTAGGTACAATTTTTATTTATGTTAGGTAATATGCACTTAGTAACCGTTTTTCATTCTATGATAGTCAGTTGTTCAACGACACTTTTTCTGTCTGTACGATTATGTATTATTTTACTGTTGCATAGTATATCTGTTAATTTATAAATTAATATGATAACAAAACCTCCAGATTCGTCTACGGTCGAAAATATTTAAAAAAATCGGAAAACTATAACTCTTTTCTACAAAAATTGACATTATAAAACGTTTTGAATCCAGTGAACGAGCGGTGCACATTGCTAATCATTATTGTCTTACACCAATTACCGTCCGAACTATCAAAAACAATGCTGAAAAAATTAAGGCAAGTATCCAAAATACATCAGTTACTAGTTCAAATAAAATTAATCGAACCCGAAATCCTTTAATGGAGGATAATGGAAAAAATGCTATGTTTGTGGATTGAGGACCAAAATCAATGTTGAGTGCCAGTGAGTTTAAATATTATTCAGTTCAAAGCTAAATCGCTATTTAGTAAATTAAAAGAAGAAAATCGTGAAGAGTCTCATAATGTTGAATTTAATGCTAGTAGAGGTTGGTTTGAGTGTTTTAATTTTTATAATATAAAAGTCACTGATGAAATTACAAATACTGATCAATCTGCGGCAGATGCTATTATTCCCAAGTTAAAAACAATTATCGAAGGAGGTGGATACACATCGAAACAAGTATTTAATGTTGACGAAACGGGACTTTTTTGGAAACGTATGCCTTTCTAGAACTTATATTGCCCAAGATTTCCGTCTTCATTTGTACCACCTCCGCTCGGAGATAGCTGTGGCGGCCGTTTGTCGTGAGTTCGACGCGTGTGCGTGCGCGCGCGCCCACCGTACAATGCGTGCGTGCGTGCCGAGGAGCGATTGTTGGGGCGGTCGACGGACGGACGGACGACACCGGAGACACACCGCCACGCCGGTGGTAAAGAACGGCCACTATACTGTCAGTACTGGACCGGCACGCGAGCTGTTTCGGCGTGGTTGATTCGGCGGTCTTTCGTACGAATGTCGTGTACTGCTACTACAGTACACTTCGTCCGCGTACCGGCGCACGTTTCCGTTTCCACCCACACACGTTTCGTTTGTGTACCGTATGAAGATGTGATAAATGTGTTATTATTATTGTCGTCGATTTAAGATATTGAATCGTTCGAGAGTAATTTCTTCTCGCCGTTCAGTCGAACAATGTAGCCTACTCGATGCGCACTTGAGTTAATTCGATACTGTTGCCGAAGATTACAAGTCTTTTATTTCTCCACGCTCTTAGGTTCAAAAACAACTCGTAAAACTATCGGCGTTTTTTTTACGGACTACAAACACGCATTGCAGGTATTAAAATTTTATACGTTTTTATTTTTCAATATTTTACACCGCAAGACGTCATATTATTATATATTATTATTATTATTATTATTATTATTATTATGTTTGATAAATGCATATTTTTTAAAAGTCCTGCTAATTTTTGTCTATAGTATACAGTTATAGTAACCACCACCCGCTAAAATCGTCTGCTTCGACTAAAACTTGTCATATATTTTGTGTCTGTATATTATTAGAATTATTTATAGCCAATACTGAATAGTGAGCATAGTTACACTGAAACGTTCGTATTAATAATTAACAGAAAGTTCTGATAAATCACATTTAATTCGTGTAACTAAAATAATAAATAACTTGATGGTACCCAATTGAAGATAATATGAGTCAAATGACCGTGATGTTCAATAAGTATCAATTTATGGTACTTAATCTACATAGTAAATACACTTTAACAAACATTAGATACAACTTACGTTATTTATTTTATCGTTTTTTTTTCAGTTTGCCTTGGATTTTAAGTGTTTTGAATTAAGATGTTAGTTTTAAATTTTAATGGCATAAGATTAGGCAATATGTTTTTCAGTTTTCCTTTAGTTAGCTAGTAGCGTCGTACAAAATAATTACATTAGGTAATGTGTGTATCAAGTGGAGTAATAATTGAAAAGTGCAACTAAGCCATCTTAACGTCATAATAACACTAGTTACAGAATTCCACGAAAAACATAACGTACATATTTGCTTTAAATCTCAGGTCTTTAGGTTATTAATAATACTCTACTGTTCAAGGCGTTCAAGCTAAATAAGACAACATAATAATAAATAAAAGTGTTATCACTTATATGACTTATCTAATTATTAAGAATCACTATTTGCTATACCTAATGTTTTCTCTGCCATTAATGTATAAAAACTATTCAGAAATTACGTCTATTAAAGGGGAGAGAAATTTAAAATTTGTTTATGCGAATAAAATAGAATTAAAACACAGCTGTAAAACTTCTTAAATCATCACGACTTATCATGCTGCGGATGAAAATAAAAAAAAATTGAAAATTATAAAATTCTATTTTATAAACAAATTAAGTACTACATTTACTGCATTTTAATTAAAAATAAATTATGGACTATATCTTATAATTGATAGTATAATTAAATATGTGTATTGGCCTGTATGTAGGGGTAGATATTATAAGGTATCTAATCTAGTAGGTACATAACCTATCTATTATGACTTTTTTTCATATCATTTATATTAAGAAGGTGTCAGCGCGATATTCGTTTTCGCTGCAGACCCACGCGTAACATCGATAAAACGCATTCACGTAAAATCGTTTTTTTATGATTTTTGAGTCATCTCAGAGTTAAATCATCTATTACAATAATTTCAAAGGATAATATTCTATGAGAGTTTATCGTATCGGTTTTATATTTTATTATTATTTGACTTTATATTAACTTAAAAATGAACAAAAATTGCCTTAAATGGATATTAAATGTTGTCGAGGTAACACTTAGACAAATCAATATAACCCTTAAAAATATTACTCTCGATGATTTTACTTTAAGATTTAAGATTACTCAAAAACATAAAAAAAAAAATTAATTTGCGTAAATGCGTTTGTGTCAAAGTTTGCGTTTTGTCTATCTTGCGGGTGGTTGGGCCTGCTTGAGAAAATAAACAGTGCGCTGACATCCTCTAAGGATCGGAAAATTAACGAGTATCTATTTCAATTAATATTTAATTCGTGTAAAAACAGGATACAAGTATAGGGTGGATTGAGTGAAAAAGATATACATTGACACTACTTCAAATGTTTTTTTTTGCTAGAATTACTTACATAGTATTATGCAATACAATTGACTATTTCCTATAGGTTATTTTTTGTTTATTTAAGATAACTCAATTTAATGGTTATAACTTATAAGTTATTATGTTAAACGTATTTTTTTTCAAATATAGTGGTTGTGATAAAACTGTACAAGGTAATAAGCACTATACGCCCCCAACATCCACTAAATACTAATTTAACGTTTATTAAATCCAAATAGGTACATAAATATTAATTACAAATTGATTGAATCATATAACAGCAAACGACCAACATTGAAAAATACGGTATAATAAGTATAGTACTATAGAAACACAACAGCTAGAAAAATAACTTACAAGCTATACCTACAAACTAAAAACGATAAAAAAAAACACTCGATTCATAAATGAAACACGTACCTAAAATAAAATTAAAAACAACGATCAAGATCACTGATAAAGACGTGATCTAAATCACTAAAGATTATGATTATCATTTAAATATTATTATAAGACTGTGTTGTATACCAGACGTGGATTCAGGGGTGGGGCAAAGAGGCGCTTAATTCAAACACATATATACCAGATATTTTTTGTGTTAAAATGTTAAAAGTAACTTAATTTATTTTTATGTTAAAAAAAATTACGTGTTTGAAGTTTTTACTTGACGATCATGTGTATAGAGTTCCTCCCCGCATTGTCCAAATTACATCAGACAAATTGTTAATAGTGACGAAGACTGTGATGTCTTCTTAGTTGTTGGTTGTCGTTGTCTAATCAAAATTTGTGTTGCGTGGTGATGGGTGAGAATAAAACACCGAATGTGTGCATCCAAATACAAAATTTAATATTTAATAGATATTAAATTTTATTAGAACGAAAACGGAAAAACTGATATGAATTAAACTATGTTACTCAGAAAGGTTGGCGACCAAACTTGGCTGTACTTTGTACTTACGACTGCTGCGGACTACGTCATTTGATTTTCTGGTATAATTTGGAATTAGGCGTTTTGTGACCGTCTAAATTTGAATAAAATAACTTGCAAATTAAGCCCAATGACTCGCACTTTGTTCGGTACGATTTGGACAAAGTGGAAGAAGGATTAACTCTACACTCTTTAAACACGAATGTCAAGTAAAAAAATGACCACAAGGAGCATTCATAAAAAAAAATACAGCGCGATTACGTGTACACTTAACATTACATTTCACTTGATAGTTTACTTTTTTGATAGAAATACCCTCGTAAATATCTATATATAAATATAAGGGTTCCTTACATAATTATAAGTTTTATAAGAAACAGACAAATTGTGTTGATCTGAAAATAAATATTTATTTTATTATTTATATTAATGCTTATTTTAATTTTATACACTCTTACCTGAAAACAAATAAACAACAATTAAAGTCTATTTGTACTGACTAATATATTTACAATTATCTTAAATTCTTAAACTATAATATAATGCAATATATTATAACAATATTTTACATTTTTATGTGTACTCAACCTGTTGTATTTATAAGTATTCGTCAGTGAGATTGATAACAGCATTGTATCTTATGATAACAAATAAATAATATAATATGAAATATGATCGAGAGGTATATTTCCCTTACAAATTTCCCCAATAAAAGAAGTAAATTTTTTCGTTTAAAATTTTTGTTAAACATAAAGCCTCACAACACCACATTCAGATTCTTCGTCTCCATGATTTTATTCTTCAACAGCAGGTGTTGGAACCAGTTTTATTATACAGTATAGCCTTGATTATAATTTTTTATGATCAGTATTTACTTGGTATATTGAATTGGATAACTTCTCTGCGATTTCATATGGTTCAATCCTCAACTAGGGTTTTCCTGTTTAATATGTTGCCATTTTTCACATACACTTTATCCCCTATATGTCAAATTCAAAGTGCTTTCTATTCTTATCAAACAAGTTCTTGTTGTAATTGTATGATTTTATTGTGTTCCGCATGTTCCTGGCTTAACTTCCTTGGCAACATTGTGACATCTGTACCATTCAATAAATATTCTAGTGCAAATCCTGTGACTGTGTGTTGAGTCTCATTGTATTTCTTCACACATTTATGTGCAATTTATTGTTGTCCATGCCATTTTTCTCCCCTTCCATTTATCTCACATCTGATTTTATTAACAAATGTCTGACTCTACCTTTCGTTTGAGCCATTAGAAAATGGTGTATTTACTGCAGTGAAAATTATTGGTATACTTTTTTTATCCAAAAATTGTTTAAATTCTTTTGAATTGATCCTGGATATTGATCTGTTAAAATCATACCTATGTTATTTATTTCTGTGATATTTTTCATTAGTTTAATAAAATCATTTGCACTTTGGGTCTTAGATGTTACAATATACACATATCAAGTGAAATGATCCACTAAAGGTGTAAGTATTTTTTTGTGGACGATTAACCTTCAAAATCCCCGATTGTGTCTATAGAAACTATTTCTAAAGGCTTTGTGGCCGAGAGCCCAAGTGCGATATTAATCCTAGTTTTTCCTGTCTCCTTGATTTATTTTTTATACATATTGTACAGTTTTTACATATTCTTTTTATATTCTCCCTTAGATTTCATGCTGTATAAAATGGATTAATTTTTCTTTGCATTTGTTTGGTTCCTATATGACACATGTTCTCATGTATATTCTTAATAAATTCTATACTGAATCTTTTTTATAATATTATCTTTTTTTTTATTTTTTATTTTTTTGTAATATACATTTTCTTCTTTATTTGTGTATTTCTTTATTTTTTTCTTAATTTGTTATGATATTTTTCATCTGTATCAAGTTTTTAATTTTCAACTGTTCATCTTCATTGTCATCTGCCTCCAATACTGGATTTTTTTTTTTATTGTCTGTTTTCGTTTGTTTTAAAATCGCTCCCACACCTTGTAAAGCTGCATCTGTATGGATATTTGTTGGTAAATATCGATAAAATATTTCCAGAATTGGTTGACAGCATAATAGTTTTTTTTATTTTTTAAATACATTTTTACATTCCTCTGACCTTATGAAACTTTTACCTTTTCTTAGTAAATTGTGTTGTGGGTCTAAAATGATAGCACTTTTTGGTATGTATTCATTATAGAAGTTAATCTTTCCTAAAAATTGTATGATATTTTACTGTGTTTTTTGTATAGAAAATTTTCTAATTGAAATTAGATTATCCTTCACTGATCTTATTGTTATTTTGTATTATATGACCAAAATATTTTACTGAATCTGCTGCAATCATACATTTAGTAAATTTCAATCTAAAACCTTCTCTCATTATTGCTTCTAATAATCTATATAAATGACCAATATGTTCAAAGAAAGTTTTAGAAATTATTAAAATACTATCTATATAGTTTACCGCAAAATTAAAAAGTTCATACTTCCTTAAGATGTTGCTTAGTATCCTTTGAAAAATTTCTGGTGAGGTCTTTAGGTCAAATAGTAAAAAAGTCCAATGAAAATGACCTTGAGTTACAAAGTTCGTTTTCTTCCTATCTTCAACTTGTAGTGGAATCGACCAAAAGGGTGAATTTAAATGGGTCTAATGTTGAGAAATAATTGCAATTTCTCGTTTTCATCATAAAGTCTTCAATTAATAAAAAAGACTGAGCCTAAAGTACCATAATTTTATTTAAATCTCGAAAATCGATAAAATGTTTTAATCTTTTATTTTCTTCTTTTTTGAATGCTAATGTTACTGGAGCTACAAAATGACTATATGATTCTTCTATCAATTTTTTTTTAATAATTTTTATATCTGTTCGATTTCTTTTTTGTCTTCCATAGCATCTGGATGGATTTTGTCATCATATCCACTAATAGATCGATACAAGCCTCATATTTATTTACAGTACTAATGTCATATTTGTCTTTTGCAAAGACTAGTTTATATTTTTCAAATAGTTTATTTATTTCAGCCTTTTCCAGTAGATCTAAATCTAAATGGCTCATTTTTATTTCAAAATTATTTTTATCTATGTTTTTGTTAAAATTTATTGACTGTTTCATAGTATCATTTTTTTCATAATCTTTATTTGGTAACTAAAGATTTGTTTTTTTCTCTGTAGAAATTTCTTCTACAATTTCTTTCATTTCCTGTATATTCAGTATTTTTTCTGTAGTTATTAAATCTTCATTCTGGATTAATTTAAATTGTTTCATTATATTCAGTCCAATTAAAAATTCATTTTCAAAATGTTCTTCATCAATTATGTATACATCTACATTTTTTCAATTTCAAAAATCTTAATTTTTATATTTATCATACCTTTTGTTTTTTTCACACCATTAATCATTAGTAAATTTGTATTATTTACATTATATATATAAATTTTTTTTAGTTTAATTAACTTTGAATCAATTATAGAAACATATGAACCTGAGTCATACATTCCAAATGTTTCTAAAGAATCGTTTAATAGTAGTTTTATTTTGATTAATGATGTGATTATTAGTTTTTTTGATTCTTCTAAACCAACTCTGCTTCAACTACATACCCTGTTTGATAGAATACATTTTTTTCTTTCATCATCTTTTATTTAAAATCAACATTTTTCTTCTGGGTGGTACTATTGAATACCTTTATTTAATCTTTTACAAGTTTTGCATGGTTTTTTTACATTTACTTTTTCCTCATAATTAGTATTTGTATTCTTATCTTAAAGTTTTTATTTTTATTAAATACTCATATTTATTCAGTTCATTAAATAGATCTTCTGTTTGTTCCAAACTCTCTCATTCAATTCTATGTAATATATAGTTTGGGAAACCAGTTGCTATAAGATCAATTAAAGTCCCAAGTCAATTGTTCTTACTTCTAATAGAAGTCATTCTTTTTTTACCGCATAATCCACTAAGGAACCTTCCATATAATTGAACAACAGTATATATGTAACCAAGTTTAATCCTTTGTTGGTTAGGTTTACATATGTTTCATGAACTCATTTCTCCATACGATCCATTCTGCCTTTATTGTTACTTTTATCATCATAGAGATATAATAGTTTGAACTAGCCTTATCCAAGCATTTCAATTTTTCTTGCATCTTTTGTAATATGAAAGTATTCGCACTCTTCTTCAAATGAATCTATCCATTGGTCTGCGTTCGCATTTTTACGTGTATATTATACGTTTTTCTTTTGACTGATGAAATGTTAATTCTCATTGCTATTATATTATTTAGTATATTAAGAATCGAAAATCCCGGTTTTATTAATTTTAAGTTTATGAATTTATAACTTTATAATAATAAATAATGAATATAAAAAGTGAATGACAAATACAGAGAAATTAAAACAATAATATAATAGTTTATGAAGAGAAATACTATTATACAGAGAAAAATTATAAAAAAGATTTTTGTAAAATAGTACTTACTAAATAAACCAGAATAGACGACGGAGTAAAACAAAAAGATTTGAAGTTTGATGTTTTATACATATTTAATAGGGTATACTAGAAATTTTGACAACATATGAGAAGATATTGCGCAACATAATATAATATAATAATAATAACAACAATAATAATCTATTTTCAACAATACTAATACTTATTTAATAATATTAAAATTTAAATATTTCAGCACTCCTTAAAAGTGCTGAGAAAGTTAACATATCTTGCTATATATTTTAAGTAGATATATGAAACTGGACACAATAAATAACATTACCTATTCTGTTGTACTGAGTGAGGGAGTGGGTAACTATCGGATTTTTCGTACAGCGGTAACTGGATATTTACGAGGTTCCGAAGTAAATGATTTTTATACGTTATAAGCATCCATTGCCTTTGTCATTAGTTGGATAGCTGTCTTCGCTAGTTTTGGATATATACATATTAAGACTTACAAGTTTAACAACAAAGTCAATGGAACCTGCAATTTTAATTTTGCCTAATATTTTTAAAAAATCTAATATTGTACTGTCTTGTTTATAATTTTTAAAAGTCGTTTAATTATAAATAACAAACTTATTTTACACTTCTCCGTCTGTTTGTTCCAAGAAAAATTCATTATAATTCTATTTAGCTAATATCGTAAATTTGTTCAAAAAACTTGATAAATATGTGTAGTTTTAATTAGGGAGAACAGTGAATATATTTATTTACGACGCATTAAAAACACATTAAAAAGAAAAATAAAAATGATGACATTTAAATTAATTAATTTGATGTATAATAAACTGTAGTGTCATTCGTGAAAGTGGTGTTTTTATAGTATCAATATATCATATATACATGATGCAAATTATCTTTAGTGTATCAAAAACTCGTCAACTGCATATTTCAAAATTACTCATTGATTCGTCAACGGTGGTTTCCGTTCTAAAAATAATATAATACAAAACATGATGATACATGATATGATCATTAGTCGTAATTGTAGACATAATATCACAATACTAATAAAATTCATCAAGAAAAATGTAATAAACTCGTCGGGAAAACCATTATGATCTTGTAAACAATTTTTATGATGTCACATTTCAGGAAAATCAGTTATTAAACCACAATTATTTAACCTACATTAAAATTTTTGTTCAAAGAAAAACTTTGTTGTTTTATACATACTTATTTTATATCATAGTATTATATTTTATAGACTATAGTCAACTAAAAAGCTGTTTCAAATGTGTAAAAAGATATAATTATTATGCTTACGATTATAATTAATAATTATTATAACCTAATAGGCGCAGATCATGTTAGATTTTACAGCTGTTGCCGAAGCCTGAAATATATTTTCAAGTTTTAAAAATAATTTTCATTATTTTTTTATATTAAAAGTTAAATAGGTTATAAAATAAAACAGGCGAACAGCGGTCAACTCATTCCCACAAGAACAAAATAAGTTTTTTCTTGTAATACTCTTGATAACTATCAGTATGTTTATCAAGTGCATAAAAAATAAAAGTACCATAAATAATACAAATGATATTTCAGTATAACCTTAAGCTTATGAGTTACAAGAGAATTATCAAAACTTCTTTTTAATTGAGCATAATTGGTACACTTGTAATTATGGTTGTTTAATAAATTATAAGAAAAAACCTAAATTATTTTTATTTTATTTTTTAATTATAGGATTAAGATAAAATATTTTTGAAAATTGTTCGTTTATAATTGTTTTTAATACGACCTAACTTAGTTAAATTTAAATTACACGATCTTAACGTTATGCTTTTGAAACTCAGTTAAATGTGCTATATGAAAACCCGGCGGCAGCCAGTATCATCGGCAACGAGATTGCTATACCCATAAAATTGATAGGTATTTTTATCGTTTTATATGACTTATTATTATAATACTTATTATATATACTCTGCACATGTAGTCAATTCTTATTTTCATGCGATATTTTATTATGAAATACGTTGTGGCTTCCTGGTATTGTTTGGTATTTTACTCGTATTTCAAGGGGTTTATGAATTATGGATGTTTTCCAAATATTCCGGACCGAGAAAACTTTTATAGTTATTCTTTTAAACGTTGCAAAAGTTAAAACATTTTTTTTTAAGTTGATGCGTTATGACTATTTTAATTAATAGAATCAATAGTATGCGTCTTGGCTTTTTGAGACTTGTGTGTTTCTGGTACTTGAGTGTTATTTTTATTTATTTTAAATTAAATTAGTCACAAGCCACGGGGTGTCAGGGTAATATATTTCACAAATCGTAATTGACAATTGAAAAAATAATTATAACTGACTAGGTAGTAAACTAGTAAATGTATAGGAAGTAGGTATAAAAGTAAATATTAATAGAACTGACAGTTGTAGAAATTACCTACTTCAGAATTGGAGAACTTTTAAAGTACTTAAAACTTAAGGCTATATTATATGCTAAATCAAAATTTCATTTTTTAGATGTAAACAATATTATATTACAACGTGGTGTTTCACTCTGCAGGTCTCAGAATCTTAGTTTTGAATGTGACAACTCATCTTTAATTTCAAATTGTCAATAATTGAATATTCGTTGATGCACCTGTACGTAATAAAATATGCAAATGCCTCCAGTATATGTACTTCATATCCGTACTAATATATTATAATTATTAATATATTTTACACAGAATCATTTTACCTTGACTTTTCTCTGCGTGTATATATATACATGGTATTGTATTGATTAAAATTCCTGAGAAATACGAACCCGAGGTATATCCACAATATGCGTTATAACTCCGCCCTCGTCCATGTTTAGGGAGCTGCAGATACGAACAAATGACTCTTCTTCATTTGCTTTTTTTTTATCGCCCGCTAAAATTTAATTTAGATTTAGTTATACGTTAGTAAGATTTTTTTGAAAGAGGTCAAAAATATTTAAATTTGTATACGTTTTATTGTAATTTTTAAATACTTAACAAAATTAGTAACTTTAGTGTATATCTTTTTTAAAACCACAGAATTTGTAGAAAAAAAAATTTAATTTGTTGAATATTGTACTATATAAAGTTATAAAAAATACAGATTAGGTATAGAGGAGGTATATATAATAATATGCTACAATACATTTTCATTTTAATTAAATTATTTATGTTTAATTTGAAGAATTCTTAACGATGTTCTAGATAAAAAAAAACAAATATACGTTCTCAGAATCATAATTTCCTCAAAACTGTTGTCTGATGATGATTTAACAACTATTTTATTCTAATGATTGAAAATAATTTAAACAACTTCATATTCATTAACATTATAAGCTCTGAATAGACCAATAAAATAAATTGTATAATATGTATGGTCATATTTACTTAATATAATATATAATACATTATGTGGGTAGACGTTCTTTTTAATCTTTGGAATCGTGATTCCTAAAACGTTTTGTGTTTTGTCTTAACATTGTTAAGGCTATTTCAAATTAAACATAAATAATATAATATGTACTTAGACTTAATCTATATTTGTATACTTATGATTTATTAATAAACAATGGATTTTTCATAACTTAAAATTAATCATACTAATTACAATTTTTTTATTTACAAATTCTGCCGTTTATAACAATTACTATTCCAGTATAATTTATAGTATTACAAATAAAGCAATATAATGTTCTCAAAATACAATAAAATATTTAAGCATTTAAAAGTTTGGCAAGGTGGATGAATGGATTATAAATCATAAACACCGGCAAGAAACTTTCTAGGTTTTCGTTTTTTTCAAAACAAATATTTAGAACAAAGTTAAAAATACACTTAGGTACTTGCATACACTCTTAAATACTTTGATTTTCAAAAAATAAATGTTTGGAGATAAAATGGATTTTTTGTTTTATTTCAAGTTCTTTTCAACATTTTTTAAAAAAACCTGTTTTTTACATCTCTAGCTGAACCTATTTAATGAAGGCCGCGTGCAATGTAAACACGGATACATTTTGTGAAAAAATATATTAAACAACTTAATTATTATTATTTACCTTAATTTAGCCATTAACTTATCAAAAGTCTCGTCATCTCAACTATCACTATTTAAAAACGAAACATATTTTTATCTCAACAGTTTTTCTTAATTTCTTCGCTTTGGACTGCTGATGAGTCAACCTACCCATAGCTATTCAGATGTTTACAATACAAAGTATTTTAGTGAGATTACTCATTAATATAATCCTATTGAGCAATGAAACTTTATCAATACAAAATATTTGCTTAAGTCAATAATTTAATACTAAAATAATATGATAACTTACTTTGAATATTCATATTACGGATGTTGCCAACATTTAACTGATAAAACCCACAGTATCATCGGTCGTCCCGATAGTGATTGGGTTGATCGATACAGACAAAACGCACAGTGCCATCGACCTTATAAAGTTTTGTATTTAAAACTTATTAAATCGGTAAATGGATGTTACACGGTTCAGAAGTATTGAAATAAGTTGTTTTTTACAATTATTGTAAAGTTTGTACCGTCCATGAAGCTTACCTGCAATTTCAAAACTATTTAAAAATGTTTAATATGATCAAAATCATGTTTAGTCAGCTAAAAAAAAAAGGCGCTAAACCGCGGTTGTAAACACTTTATTTGACTTAACTATTAAGTAGTTCTCTTTTAAAACGTCCGTACATGCAATGCAACTAAATCTGAATTAAATTAAGTAGGCATTTTAAGTATGCAGATTTAAAAAGAACAACGTGGTTGTACTTATAGTCTATATTCAACTGACTGTGTATTGTGACAGTGATATGCCTCTATAGCATATTATAAAAGTGTTTTTTTGTAAACAAATATAGTAGGTCGTGATTTGTTCGGTGCAGTTGAAATTACTTTTTTCATAATACTCGTACATATAATCATCGGGACGGCAGACACGAATCTCGAGGGTTTCCGAGTTCGAAGAATAATACATGAAAAGTCTCCGTCTCTGCCACTATAGATTAGGTTATATGTTGTATATACAGTCCACTGCCCACGCATATCCCATTATTAAATTTAAGTTTATGGGTATAATAATAATTTGTCTCCGACTTACGGTGCACTGGAAACAACACCTGGTTACGGTATTTTTTACTATTGATGCTAATTCATTTTTTTTTCTTTTTAAAACTGCAATCATGTGTTTTCAGTACCCATTTAATTTTTCTTGTTCGCTGAAACGTGCTTAAAATTGCAATCACAATTTTATAATACATCCGAAGTATCATTTGAGGAAGGCACATTTGCCATTTTACACTAGCAAAAGTCAGTCATTAATTTCCATTAAAGAGTTCTACGAAATTGCTTTCTCCCGTGCGTTTATTATATGCGTTCGTCTTTCGAATGTCGTATAACAGTCATTAATTATTATTATTACATTAAACTTTCACCGATGAGAAAAATCGTTGTGACTTATGAATGAAACATATTATTATTGTTCTCACACGTCTGGCGGATCGTATGTACATATGCATATCTGTTTCCCGTGAAAAATTATAGAAATATATAAACGATAATAATAATTATTAATAATTGAGAATGACTAAACTGATATTATTAGTAATCAGGCCAATTTAACGTCGATTATCACGCGGATAAGTAAAAAAAAAAAAAACGAAAAACAAATTCCTGCGCAACATGTGTGAAGAATGCGTTGTAACGCGCGTATATCATATGTAAATAACGTTTTTTCTTCTACATACACGTTCTACGAATCGCACATCACAACCGTTTCGATATATTATAATTTAATACGAATCGATAACGAAAACAATTCTTGTATTGTTCCGGGTCGTTGTTGCGCCCTCGGGCCGAAACCATATTATAATATTATATCAAAGTGCTGTCGTAAGCTAGATAGTATGTTTTTATTTTAGTTTTAAGCATAATAATAATATATTAGGTAACAGCATTTGTGAATTTCCACGATACATATTAAAATTAAACCTATATTATTATAGTTCGTAAACAACGGATGTGCGTGCGTAATTTACACGCGACAGTCGTGCTGAACTCATGTGCGTATTTTATTTGTCCGGTATTGAATGACGCGATCGCTGAATATTTTATTATTACGATGGCTACTCACCTCAGTAGTAATATTAAACAGGTATAACCATGACGTATTCTCTTAAAATTAAATGTTATTCTGTGTATCGGAAATGATCACTCGAGAAATGGTCGCCACGAGCATTGAATTTTTTAAAAATATTTTTTTTTATAGAAAATATACAATCTATAATTCAATGCACAATTAAGTTTAAACGCAATACTATATGATAAATGAGAAAAAAATACAAACAATTCTGAAAAAGAAGCCACCCAGAGAACAATAATTCAACTATAAAATAATTTCTTTTATTTAATTTAAGTTTTATATAGTTTTTTTTTCTTATTATACGTTGAGTAATTTAACGATAGTACAATACCAGTTCCGCTTAAGTTATCTTGAAAGGTTTCGTGACATTGTTAGGGACGGGTTAGAGTGGGAAGCCTTTGTTGCGAAACCTTTGTAAAATACATTTGCTTCTTCGTGCATGGATTTAAGTTTTATTTAAGATTATAGGCACGTAGGAAAGTTTTTTAGAACTTCTATATAATTCTACATTTTGGAAAGTTTTTTAGAACTTCTATATAATTCTACATTTTGGAAAGTTTTTTAGATTTTATATTTTGGCATTGCCCCAAATTTGTGGAGCCCGTAGGTCAATAGGCTTGCGTAATGACAGATATAGTGCATAATTCGTATCATTTTTAAACATAGGTATTCAAACTTGCGTAAGCAGTGAACGACATTATAAAAATGGTGGCATTATTATTTATAATTTTTGTAGGCATTAAAAAAATGTATGAACGATCACCACTTGATATAATTATTAATGTGCGAGCGTGACAATAAAGACTATAGGTACTATATAAGAGGAGGAATCCGCGGGATTCGTTATCGCGATAGCGCATTGTTTAAGTAAATTTCATTAATGTTGTTTTAGTGTTATAACTCGTGTTCTACATCATACAGTTCGGTGTCAACCATGCCGCCACTAAATCTCCCGAAATGTTTAATCACGTTTGGTGTACACTATCGGTCTACGTAATAATGATTTCATAGTTAATTTCTTCTCGACAACTGCGCGCACTCATATTCTATACACAGTCAGTGTTCATATTTCATACTAATACAGTATATCAAGCATAGGTACTCGTATTATATTATTATACAACGTGCGTATGTAAAGCAGAAATATACGTTTTAATATAATAACCTGCAGCATACCATCTCGAGGTTAATAATATCGTCGTCTTCGTCATTTCGGGGTATGTATTATATAATATGATATAGATACGCATAATTTATGCATTTAAGCAAAAATATATATCACTTTATGGAGTATAATATACGCAATATGTCTCAAAAGTTCTGTATCATCCTTAGTATTTCCGTGATAAATCAACACATTTAAATGCACTTTTTTTACAGTAATAATTCTAATTGAATGGCATAAGAATTTTTTTTTCAAAAACTCAAAAATAATTTTTTGCAATTAAGTTTTTTAAATTTTCAATATAGCTATTTTCTTGACCTAATTTTTGAAACAGTTTAAAAGAAAACAAATATTAAAATTTCACCAACTTAATTTGCTTGGTAGATTTTCACTTAATTACAATATTTTTTTAAACAGTTTTAAAAATATGATCTTGAAAATTTAAAAAAAATTGAATTTTCAATTAGAATTTTCATACTTATTACAGTTAAAAACTCGTATTAAATATATTGATTTATCTCTGAGATACTATAGAGTATAGGTTGTATATATTATTATATACCATCGTCTATAATACAAGATTCGTATATTATAACAGTGATATACCGGCCGGCGGAAATCCTCGAGTTGTAGACTTCAAGCGTCGTCGTGTGTAAATTGTAAGTATACAAAATAATAACACTTTGGCTCGAAAAAAATCTCGTTGGAACTTACTATATTATCTGACGCAGTGTAAACAACAACAACAATAATAATAATAATAAGTGCACCATGTCCTCAGTGTATAAATCAATAATTACAACGTGGATCATACCTGTACATTGTACAATTTAATATCATAAATTATTTTGCATGTGGTATACGATCGCAGACGTCATTGCTGCAGTATGCCAAAACAAACAACAGGAAGGATCTCTTGGCTAAGTTCGAGCATCTGAGTGTATGGTGTACTATGATGATGATGATGATGATGATGATAATAATGCTCCTGTCCCGGGTGTAAATTATAATATATTATTTTAATATTTAAACGTATTCATATTATAAACATTATCTAATCTGCCGGCCGGTTTTTTAGAGAATATTAATCTCCAGTCACCTGCCGTTACTATTTTATACTTAAACATAATATTATTATGTAGAACTGCGTATATATATATATATATATACGCACACATATACATACACACACACACACACATATATATTAATATAATACCATTTTGAATTCATGACTATATACATTTTTTATAATTTTCGACAGCCGTGAAACCTTATAAATTATAAATTCTTAATACCAAGAATTAAATATGTAAGAAATCATAAACATAAATCGAAAAAAACTAGCTAGATAAATAAATTAAACATTTCAAGTAACTCATATTATACATAATAGTTTGAAGAAAAATT
>JACXSJ010002764.1:0-37148 GCA_014851325.1 Pentalonia nigronervosa
AAAAAAAAACAGAAAATATTTATATATTGCGATTACGGGGCAAAATCGTTTTTGTTCTCAGGGCGTCAATTTCCCTACCACCCGTGGCCCTGAAGGCTGTAATAATTATTATGTTATAAACATTTCGAAAAATGTGCGTGACAAACACAATAAATAATAAGTAATAACATTGGTTATAAATACTACTTACTAGTAATACTATACTACTACTATAGTATATTTTGTAACCAATGGCAATAATAAACATAATATAAATCCAGCTGTATATTATATTATTTATATAATATAATATGTTGACAAAATGACAAGTAACACGATTTTAATTTTGACCTTATGAGCTATAACGACATCAATACATTATATGTGGTTATTATTTTTGTGTAGTGTCGTTACGACTTTTTTGAATGGCAAATAACTACATGACAAATGCCGATGGCTGACTTGCTATTTGCCCCGTAACAAAAAAAAAAAAAAAAAACGTTTGTCGATTATTATTGCCATGGGTTGCCGAAAGTCGACACAGCAACAGCTTACTCGGCAGCTGTGTACTCTCTGTAATCTGTTGTATGTATCTACGGTAATAGTAAATAATAATTAATAATTAATATTGGCGTCATTCGTTCCGTAACACCGCTATTGTAGTATTATCACAGAATATTATAATTTAAAACATTCATAAATGCTATTCTTTTTATTCGTCTTGAATACAGAGCGCAAGCGTATCACACGATAATCATATTTTTGTTCCATTATCTACGGTCGGTGTCCTACGCCGTTGCGGGTCCGCGGGCCGCGGTGACGACGACGACGACGATGTGCCTCTCTATACGTTCGTCGCAGCGTTCGTTTATGTTCGTTATCGCTCGAATACGTCCCCCTCTACGCCGGTCCCACCGTTGCACGCCCCACTTGCGCGCACAGAACATCCGCCGCCGCCGCCGCCGCCGCCACAGCAGTCTTTCGCTCCGGTAACACACAAATAATTACAATATCACAAATTCACAAGACCCACGGCAAATGGTGATAGAAAAAAAAAAAAATGTCATAGAAATATCGTAAACAGAACGAAGACTGCGGTAAACGGAAAATCGAACGCGTTCCGTTTTTCCAACTTATCACCCGCCGTCGGGCACGACGTTTTGCACTCGTCACCGCGTTTTTGTTGTTCTTCCCGTTCACGACTTTTTTTGTTATTAGATTTATCATTTCTCCGCTCCTGTCGATCGTAGTCTGCCCACACCGCCGCCGATTCCGACAAATGTGCTATTATTATTGCCGGATGACGACGTTTGCGCCCCAAACCCGTTGATCCCGTGATCGCGAATTGCGCACACACATCGTGCGGTATCCGTCACCCGATAAATTATTGCGTCGTCCGCCGGCGGTTGACGTCAAACACTGGTTGTCCGTCCGAAAGGAATTGAAATTTCACATACGCGACGGTAACGTAAATTCAAAGACCTGCAACCATAGTCTTTGCCGCCGCCATCGTCCCATTGTTGTGACACCGAGCGAGATGACCGAAAACCGTAACGCGACAGTATTTGAGATCGCACTTCAAGAATTCGCCTGAACATTCGTTTCCCGCTGTCACCGGTCCGTTGTAAATGTTCACTGGTACGTAAAACACTGCTTGTACAGACCGTGCACATCATAACACTTGTGTCCGCTACTGTGGATATTATATTATATTTATACGCCTGTTGGGTGTATGTTGTAACTTTGACATTTTGACCACCAGTTGCTCATCGATTGTTGTGTGAAATTGTTTTAGATTTTTCTTTTTCAACTAACCGTAGTTGGGTTTTGGACTAGTTTGAATTAATGGCTTTTATATTTTCTCCACAAGATAATCAAATATGCTTTTGTGCTATGCATTTAAGAATGATTTGAGTGCCCTAAATACATTGGTGCCTAATTGTTTAAAGCTGTCTACATTTATTTTTAAATGTTGTATTATTATTAAAATTCCATTACATATTGTCAATTTATCCCATTACTTTTATTATCAATAACAGTTGAATAGTTATATCCACTTATTATTCACTAATTCACTAAAAAAAAACTAAGATTGGAAAACAAATGTTTACATGTTGAAGAGATATTCAAATATATTTTACATTAAGTGGGCACCTATTATTAAAAAAATATATTTTGATCGTTAAATGTGTATTTGCTTAACATTTTACAACTAAATAACATTTTTATTTTCAAAAGAAATAAGAGCTACAAAAATATAACACTCAATTCCTTCATGCCTTCTCTGTTCATATACATTTTTATTGTTTTTATCATTTTGACAAACATATTAACCATTAGCCATTATTTGATAATAAGGAAACTTCTTATCTTAAGAATGCTTAAAATTTTCTGCTAACAATATATAACAAGAGAAATAAAGTTATAAAAAATAAAATTGAATTTATGACCTATATTTTTGTTTTGGTTTATTATTTAGTAGTATTTAGTGTCTAAGCAAATAAGAGTTAAATGTTTAAAAAATAAAACATAAAAAATTTGTTTAGATATACCTAATTAACAACAAATTTGTTTAACATAAATTTATAATTCAACTCTAATTTTATGCTTTTATTTTAATGAATATCTTTTTTTATATTGTAAGTAAATACATGGAGTGTAGGCGTAAACTCCCCGTGTTTTAGAATATCAAGCTCTGTAAAGATCATTATTCTAAATTCGCCCATCTATAATAATAATTTGGTTTAAATTATTAAATAATATTATGGATTTCCTAACTTCACTAAACATACACCATTATATCAATATAATGGAGACAGAAATGATGATTTTCTCCAGTACAAAAGCTTCTAAGTGGTAAAAAAACTAACATTTAAGCAAAAGTGTAAACAGTTGTAATAGTGTTGCCATTAATAATAGTATAGATGTGTTGGCTAACAGATTTATATACATTGATGCATCCATAAATTTAATATCAGTGGTTTGAGCCGTTTAAGGTATATTGTTTGTCTAGTTGCCTTTTTTTTCAATAAAGGTATCATTGATATGATAGGGAAAAAAATTACATCCTCTTGATAAATATATTTCTTGTCCACAGTTATGTTTTAACATAATTAAGAAAAACTTCTTTTGGCAGAAGCGATTTATGTTAAATGTTTATCTACAATGGACTAGTTGAGTAAAATACCAGTAAAGAATTTTCAATAATAAAAAAAAAGGTAAATTAATATAGCAACTGTTACAACTTATAATTACTTAAAATTATACAACATAAGTATTTTATTATTTAAACCTTCATTTCTTCAATGACCTTAGTGTCCCAATTTTGTAGTGATGCCTGATATTAATATCAATTAGGTACCTTTTAAAATATATTTAAACTTTTAGTCATTGATTTAATTATAAATAATTAAATAAATTGATAATGTAATTTTTTTTTCACTTTCAGATAAATCATCACTATGGGAAAGCTGCTTTCCAAAATTTTTGGTAACAAAGAGATGAGAATACTTATGCTTGGTTTGGATGCAGCTGGAAAAACAAGTATCCTTTATTATAAAAACATTATTCATAGTTTACAAATTAATTATTAATGTTTATTAAGTAATTGAAAATTTAAACCATAATATGTTAGCTCTTACAAAATATATTCAACAATTTTAATACCTAAATTAGTTTCTTTTAAATATTAGACAGTTGTCAAAGTAAAATTATGTTAAAAACACAATTTTTTTTCCTTGTTTTAAATTGCATATCTTAAGAAATTCTTCATAATTAATTTAGTTTATTCATTGCAGTGTTATGTTGGAATTTATTTAGTAGTGTTAACTGAACATATTATTTTGTTACATTTATCAATGTTTAAAATGTTAAAACATGTACCTATTACAATACTTCATTTACAATTCATATTGTATTCATATTCATAGTATTTTATTTTTCTTATAATTTGAGTCTAACTGAATATGAATATAAGTATTGTATAATATCAATTAAAATGCATATGATCTAATCAGAATACTCTCAGAATTTCAATTTAAATAGCTTGTTATTAGCATACTCATTAATAGAATATTAGTTAAGGTGCCCAATGCCATTGTCATTGAATCCACAAAAATATACTATAAAAATAATAATCCTCTTTTGTAGAATCAAACAAATTTGAAAAATTTTTTTTTAACTTGTACAAAGTAATATTCTACAAGTAGCATTGAACTATCAGATAGTAGATTAGTAGAAAAGTATTATAATTAATATCACTAATAAAATATAAATTATAAAAAAATATTATAAATTTTATAGAATTGTGAAAAAAATTAAAAATTAACACCAAGGGCCCCTGAAGTGATACCACAATTAAAAATGAAAGTCTGTTATTTACCATATGTATAAGGAATTCGTAATATATATTTGTCTAAAACTGTTACAAAACTGTGAGTCGTAGCTTGTGTTTCTTTGGAGAACTAATGGTTTAGTTTAGAGAGATAATTTGTTTATTCTATTTTCATGTATAACTGATTATACAATATCATAGTACTTATAGTACCTTAGTTTAAAAACATTTGTTTCATCTTATTTATAAATGTTAAATAACTTTAAAATAGATATTTTCCTATTAAAATATATTAGCTATCTTGTACAAATTGAAATTGGGTCAATCTGTAACAACAATACCAACAGTTGGCTTCAATGTAGAAACAGTCATATACAAAAATGTCAAAATTAATGTTTGGGTAAGTTATTATATTATTAGTTGTATATAAATATTAAACACAATTATGAAATAATTAATAAATGGCCCTTTTTATTTTTATAGGACGTCGGGGGACAAGACAAAATACGTCCACTATGGCGACACTACTATACAGGCACACAAGGCTTGATCTTTGTAGTGGATTGTGCAGATCGTGATCGTATAGATGAAGCTAAACAAGAGTTACATCGGATAATAAACGACAGAGAGATGAGGGATGCAATCATTTTAATATTTGCCAACAAACAAGACTTGACCAATGGTATGTATTGTGATACTATTTCAATTTTAAGTTTACCCGATTTTAATGTATTATTTTTTAGCAATGAAACCACATGAAATACAAGAAAAACTTGGACTAACAAGAATACGGGATAGAAATTGGTATGTTCAACCATCGTGTGCTACTACAGGAGATGGATTACATGAAGGCCTCGCTTGGCTTACATCAAATTTTAAACAATGATACCAAAGTGTAACACAATATTATACTTTCTATATCATTATTCAATTTATAAGAAGCTTAGGACTAAATGAAATTCCAAACGTACAAATTGAGTACTATATTTGTTAAACGTAAAATTGAACATCAACATTCAAACTAAGATGTCCATTTTAATAAATAACTACTCTTTGAGAGGACTGGCCTAATAAAATACTGAATTATTCACAATTGTTTTTATATTATAATTATTATTTGTAATGTGTACTGAACAAAATTGTCATAATATGCTAAAACTGCCTAACTATCTTTTTGATGTGTATATTTGTAAATTGATTCCCCCAATCATTATCAGTATACATATTAGCTTAAACAATAATAAGTAAGCAATATTATATTTATACATAAAATAAATTAATAATGACTTAATATTTGTTCTTGAGTTTAGAATATTTTATCTAGGCCTGTAAATTAGTATATTTAATATGTACTAATTATCATAATATTTTATACATAAATACAGTTCATAATACTTAGGATTTTATTTAAAAAATTGTAATAATATTGTTTCATGCGTGGAAGAATCCTATTTTTTATTTTTATTGTTATTTATTATTTTGTACAAAATATTGAATAAATATATATAAAAAAAATTATTACTTTCTAATTTTAATGTTTTGACAAGGTACAATTTTACAATTCTCATGCTTTAAGATTTTAAGTTGAACGAGAAATTTATCAGTTTTACAATGGTTTAGATTTTTATTCTGGTACAAAAAGTTCAAAATGTAATAAAACTACAAGGTGTTTTCATAAAAGTATTTGCAGTTCAAATGTAAAATTATGTTTTATTCCTCATAATGCCTATTGCATGTTTTACATGTAATACTGATAAAATCATAATAGAAAGTAGAAAAATATAGGACTTGGAAGTTTGGGAGTCCTCTGGAAGTATTTTTTAACACCTTCGCTAAGATATACATTATTATATTATTATGTCAAATTGTATGAAAATTATTGACTAAATCTCACAAATTGATTTTAGATTCTGAGCAGAGCTCTGAATGCATTGGTTTTAATATATTTTTTTTATGCCTTTTTTGGAGCAATACAAACGCTTCAACTTTGAAAATGATTTCTGGTAGAAAAACGGATCTAGTTGGTACTTGTAAGGGATAGTAGGAGTTACTGTAGAAAAAGAGGGCAATCCTCACTGCAACAATTGCTATGACCTTTAGGATACTGTGATTCAAGGTGATATTTAATTGAGTCCCACCAATACTCTAGGGTTATCAGAGTTTAGTCTAACCAACATTTGTTAGGTTATTCGAGTTGAGACCTGTTTTCCAGAAGACAAAAAAATAAAGTCTCCAAAAAAATGTGTGCCTATTTAAAAAGTATTAAAAATAATAATAGAAATAATTTAATAATGTTGACTTTTAGAAATAATAAATATGTTAATATAATGAAAACATTTAAATAGTTACTGGCAAAAAATTAAATCACCAAATTTGTTTATTTGTTTATCTGCTCCCGTAAAAATTGTTCCTTTTTCAATGTGTTTTTTACATAATATGGTTTTGTTATTTTGCTTCGTAATTTTATTTTATGTGTCTAACTGTATTCCCTAAAAAGTGTCAAATTTGTGGTAATTTTTATCGAGTACGTATATATCAGCTAGGCGTTGATGAATATAGCGAATATATATGCACCGGCAGGCAGATACCTTATCGTTGCGTATCCGGTATTCCGGTTTAATACGATGGGCGAGGTTTAAGGTCGTCATCGGCCATATAGTTACGATACCTCATGTACACAGATTCAATTTATAGATATTAATATGATAAACTAGATTGGATTCAAATACATAAAAGTAGCATGAACTAAATTCAATGTTATCCACGAAAAGTACGTTGTTCGATTGTCCTCGCTGGGCTGAAGGTATAGGCGAAACTGGAGCAATGCATTGGTCAGCAGCTGCAGCCCGTAGATATTCAATAACTAAGAATTAAAAATGTAATACATTGGAATTTATTGGAATTTAAAATAGAAATTAACTGCAAAAACATTAATTCTTTATTAATGTTCGAAAATCAAATCTGAATGTGATTGGTTAATTATATAAAAATGTATTTTTAATCAATATGATTATATAGTATTAGGTATATTATTTTCATTAAAAATAACTAAAATATATAGTAAATGCATTTATATTTTTTTTTCGTGTAACGATTTTAGTTATTTTGTTGTAATTTAAGAAATATTGATCATCGAGATTTGGAAATTTTTGATAGGTGCCTACAATCCATACATCAAATGTAATTTATTAACTACTTATTCTACTACGAAGCTAATCACACCATTCCACGGCTTATTATAAGTTTATAATATTAATAATATATGATAAAATATTTTAGAATGTTATAAATTGTTTACTTTTAATTTGAAATATGTGATATTTTTGGTAAAAAATTTTTCAACCTATTGTATTATACTATTACTAATATAGTAATTTGTAGGTCAGGATTATCAAATTGGGTTCCAAACTCCCAAATGACCTTTTATCGGTTAATTGGGTTCCGAAAAAAAATAGATAAGTTGAGTATCGGAAAAAATAGTATGGTACAGGTGTGTCAAACTTTTCTGACACTATGTGACAAAAATTACCTTTTTTTATACTTATACTATAAGTAGTAAATAAACCGAGTCCCAACAAAAAACAAATTATATATATATATATATATATATATGCTTAATATATAAGTTGTATAAGTAGGTAATATAAATAAATTATGGAAATATTCAAATCCTTATAAAAAGGTACTCGTGAAGTCGCGACATTCAACAATGTTTTCATGTACCTATAACTCCTGAATATCTGTTCACATAATTATTTAAATCATTGTTATATTATATACGAGTAGTTGTGTATAATCAACGACTCTTTTACGGAAATCGGTAATGGTGGGTACACAATTTTGTCTTTTTTAGATTACTTATTACCACGTATTGGTACTTAAATTTATATTTTGATTTATTTTTAAGTTTTTATTTCTCGATGTCCAACTGTAACAACGAATAGGTTAGCCTATGTGAACCTACGTGGAAAGGTATTGAGGTATAAAGATAGGTAAGAAGTATCTATTTCAAAACTGTTCGTTCAAACATTAACTATCAAAATGTTCTTACTGGATTTAATATATTAATAGTCATATAATTTTATTAGCTAGGTAGGTAACGAAACAAATTAATTCTGTATTTTAATGTGATATATATATTTTTTTTTATTTAGTAAAATAATATTCTTTAGTTGCAGTTTTGAGTGAAATTTTCATTTTTAATGAACTAGAATAGACTTGGAATTAAAATTAAAATTGTATACAAAAAAATAATTACATACAGAACAATTGCACTCCTTTACAGCAACAATTAGTGATAATTCACTTAATACTTCCTTAGACGTTTCATTGTCCATAGTATAATGCATATCGCCATAACAAGTGGGAGAAGAAAAGCAGCAAATACATCAATTAAATACGATTGATAGAAATGTAAGTGAACCTTTTGACTTTTCAACAGTTCTTTCGATTCGTCTTTATTTCGTATTACATACTCGGTCCAGAAAACTGCTGTTTCAAGAGGTGAATGTGGTCGATCGTTATACAACTGTTGCAGTTTTTTCGCGTTAACGCTGAAATTAAACAAAAACAAAATTAGTAATCTGTTTCAAAAAAAAAATTAGATATCCATCATACATATATTTCTCGGACAATGCCTCATTAATAGCATTGAAAAGTCTGTCACTCTCCAAACGATTGTATTCCAAAGCGATAGCCACTTGTTTTTCAACCAACATATTGGAATTAAACAATTGATCTCCAAATATCGGTATAGTTACCATTGGTTTACCACAGTGTATCGTTTCGATTACGCTCATCACACCAGCGTGTGATATAAATAGTAATACCTTCGGGTGCGCTACAAAACGTTTTAAAATTATTTTGCTTATTTCAAAATCATGTCTAAAGATTATATAGGTTGGTTATAATCGTCTCCGTCTATCAACCTAAGAGATCTCGCTGTGGAAACCATTTGACCACTTTTACATTGGTTGGTAACCGTGTTTGGAATTTTTCAGTGTCAAACTTCATGATGACTTTTTGTTTGAGTTTCGAGAATGCGTCCAGTATGTTGTACAGTTTGTCGGCGCCCAGCGATGTTTCCGACACGATAGAACCCAAACTGAATAAGATCACGCCATGATCGGCATCGTTTATGAAATCGTTCAAGTCCTACGTGTTCATCAACAGACAAACACAAACGTAAGTATATAATATGTAGGTCATAATCAGTCAAAGGCTCGGAAGTTGTTGGATTATTTGCATCTTTTTTGGGGGGTTATTAGACTTGTTGCTAGGTGAGCTTGAAATTAATTTCACGGCACTACGAAAAAATATTAAAAGTTCATAGTGCATATTTTGTAATTTTGATATTTTAAGAACATATTTCTTAATTTTACTATTTTTTAAAGCATATTATTTGATAACTAATGATGAGTTTATAATATAATTCAAAAATTTAGCAATAAAAAAAATTAAATTCATTTTAATGTATATTTATTTTAAGCGTTTTCAACAGGTAGTATTGATAGGCCTTCCGAGAAGCCGGGAATTTCCCGGTGGGGGCCCCCCTTCGTATATGGACGATGGAGCCCTTTTCACCTTTTTATCGTTTGACACAATGACTTCTTAATATTATACAATTACAATAGAAATTAGAAATATAAAATAATATAATTTAATAAGTAGTCCAAACAATCTAACCTAAAATCTTAAATCTTAAATTTTACAAAAAATATTTCTTATCAGTCCACATCTGGCCAAGTGGTGTTAGCAAAATATAATTTATACACAAATACATATCGTGGCCTTCACTTTACGTATAAATGTGTGCTTATTTTATCCATTACTCAAGTAGAATGCAAACGTACATTTCCTAAATTAAAATTTGTCAAAAATTATTTAAGAAATACTATAGGTCAAAATGTATTAGAAAGTCTGTTGAGAATCAATGTTGAGAATATCTTTCTCAACAAAATTGATTCTGAAGAAATCATTAATAGTTGAGTAACTAGGAGCCCAGTATTTGGTAAAATGTTATTGTTTTAAAATAAATTAATTATTTTTAAAAATTTGTTTTCAGTCACGATTTTCACCTTGCCCGTTACACACGTATATTGTTGCTCCTCTTAATTGTTGTGATCTCGTTATCATTTCGTGTTCGAATGCGACAAGCTTACTACGTAAAAATTCAAAATCAACAAGCTTATAATAATATATAACAATAAAAGTGCAAGTGCGCTTAACGCGCGTCCTTTTCAAAATGTAAAAAAAAATATTTGTGTGTTAAAACCAACCAATTACCGTTTATACAATAACATTCGTCGCACTATCGCTGTAAGGCGCGTAACCTTACCCTCAAGATAATATGTCGCGGCCTCATAATATATCACAGAAACAGAAAAATAAAAAAATAATAATACACTATCTACTCATTCAAATGCAACTAATGATCTTCAAAACGTTATCGAAAATATGGACTACGATTCGAATAATTGGACTTTGATCCAATCATTAAAGAACGGTAAACAAAATCACTCAAGCTCTTCAGAACAAAAATCTCCACGAACATCGGTGAATAAAAATAAAAAGTTTTTTTTACTGCAAATCATTATGAAATATTATCACAAAACGATCATGAGACTATACTCCCAACGATTGATATACAACTAATACTAATATTAAAAAACCTCAGGCATCCCTAAATGTTGAACCTAAGATCGCTCTACCCCCACCAATATTCTTAAGACTACTACACGTTACTTTTACTGACTTGTGTACTAAACTCATTGAGATAATTGGTGTCAAAAATTTCCACTGCAAAGCTTTGGCAGACCGCCTCAAAATTATGACAACAAATCCAGATTCATACAGAACTCTAGTCCACTTCTTAAGAGAAGAAAAAGCTGAATTTCACACATACCAGCTCAAAGAAGACAAGCCAACTCGAGCTGTCATTCGCAATCTTCACTCAACTACTCCACCAGAGTTAATCAAATCCGAGATTGAACAACGTCTTTTTGAAGTCTCAGCCGTCCTACACAAAGTAAATAAAAATCCACTACCTCTGTTCTTTGTGGATCTTGAACCAACCAGCCAATCCAACGACATCTTTCAACTCACGTTACTTTTCCATACAAAAATTAAGGTGGAGGAACCTTATAAACCTAAAACTATTAGTCAATGCACTAATTGTCAAGCATATGGGCACACTAAATCCTACTGTGGCTATCCAGCTTGTTGCGTTCGCTGCGGTGGTCATCATTTATCAGCTGATTATTCGAACACCCGTAATGCCCCACCCAAGTGCGCTCTCTGTTCTGACGTTCACTCATCAAATTATAAGGGATGTTCCATCTACAAGGATCTACAACGAAGAAAAAATCCAAAATCAAGTAATCACTTATTTAATAATTTCAGCTCTAAAAATACTTATGTACAAGATACCCACATAGTGAAAGCCTCCACAACGCACCCTTAAGAGGTGACTTCTACCTATGCCCAAGTTACTTCCAATTCTCATTCCAATCATACGGTACCTCCACCTGCTCTAGACATAATCCAAATAATGTCAACCTTCATTGATCAGTTTAAACAATTAATTAATCCTTTAATCGCCTTACTAACCAAAGTAGTCACAAAACTTCTAGATTAAAAATAATTTTCTTCTCCTACACGCAACTCACTTCTGATTCTCCAATTTAATGCTTACGGCCTCAAAAATCACCAAAATGAATTACAGGTAGTACTACAGGAAAAACGTATCGATATTGCTCTAATATCAAAAACGCACTTCACTGAATATTCCCATAACTGGGTATAATCTCCTAAAATCAAATCACCCAGATAATACTAAGCATGGAGGTGCTGAAATTTATATCAAAGCCTCCCTGGTATACCAAACCTTTCCTAACTTCTGTCAACCAAATTTACAGTCTTGTGCCATATTAATGCACCTCAATAACGTACCGACCATAATATTTGCAATATATTCTCCACCACGACATAATATGAACTTTCAAAATTATGTTGATTACTTTAACATAATTAGCCATAACTTTATTATAGGCGGTGACTACAACGCCAAGCATCACAGCTGGGGCTGCTGTACAAATAACTCTAGAGGTAAAGTACTTTACAATTTTATAACTCAGAAAGGCTTCAAGGTTCTTGCTCCCCCTAGACCAACCTATTGGCCAACCTCACTTCGCAAAAAACCCGATATATTTGACATTTTCGTTTCCAACACACCGAGCAATATTTACTCCACGACTAGTAATCTACTTGAATCTAGCTCGGACCATTCAGCTGTCCTTCTAACTGTTAGTGCTGCTCCTCCAATTCGTTCTTCTTCACCAAAGCTTTTCCACTTATCCACTGATAAGCAAAAATTCCATGACTTAGTTAATCAAAACATTAACCTTAAAATTAGTCTTAAAATCACCCAAGAAATCGATGATGTTAATAATTTTACGAATGTTATTCAAACTGCAGCATGGGAGGTGCTAGCACCATACACAGGCAGCAGGTAAACAACTCCCCTTCAATTCCCGAACATATTCGTATACTAATAGCAAACAAACGCAGAGCAAGGGCCCTATATCAACGATATCGCCTCCCATCCCTCAAGCATAATTTTAATAACCTGGCAAACTCTCTAAAAAAAACACTTTTTTGTCACAAAAATCAAACTCAAGCCAACTACTTTGCAAATTTGTCTTCAAAAGACGGTAGCCTTTGATTAGCTTCAAAAAAGTCCCTTCAACATCAAGCTCCGAATACTCCGCTAATAAACCCATCCGGTGGATTAGCATCTTTAGACGCTGACAAAGCAGAACTGTTAAAAATCATTTAGCAAAAATTTGCACGCCACATTCTGATATACAAATTCCCCAACACACAGCTTTAGTCAACAGATTTCTCAATAACCCACTTCCTTACTCACTAACCTACTTTTCCATCAAAATTTTTTACTCCCAACGATATTAAAAATATAATTCAAAATTATACTCTTAAGAAATTCCCTGGTTATGATCTAATAACTGCGGAAGTAGCCAAATGCCTCTCAAAAAGAGCAATTGTCCTGCTAACGATTTTGATAAATGCCTCTCTAAAATTAGCTTACTTTCCACAACTTTGGAAATTTTCAACCATAATTGTATTTCCAAAACCTAAAAAACCACCTGATATTCCCTCTTCATATCGACCTATAAGTCTTTTGCCCTTTTTGGAAGGCTTATTCTGCCATACATTTTTTCAAGTAACATACTTCCGAACACTTAATTTGGCTTTCGTATCTCTCATTCCACAACTCATCAACTACATAAACTCATCGATATCATTTCGTTCTCTCTTGAAAAGAAAAAATACTGCTCGTGCGTGTTCCTTGATGTTTCTCAAGCCTTCGATAGAGTTTGGCACAAAGGGCTGCTATATAAACTTAAAACTTTTCTTCCCCAACATATTTCTTACTTATTAAATCTTATCTTACGGATCGTCATTTTTAAGTCAAGTTTGGCTCTTCTTTTTCAAATATTGAAAAAATTAGCGCAGGAGTCCCTCAAGGTGGTATTCTTTCGCCAATACTGTATAATGTATATGCAGCAGACCAACCTACCTCACCAACAACATTTGTAGCTGAATTTGCGGATGATAAGATAATTATATCAGTACACGAAGACCCACACATTGCTTCTTTAAATCTTCAAAACCACTTTGATCTAATGTCTGTCTGGTATGAAAAATGGCGAGTTCAAGTCAACTAATCAAAATCTATTCACACTACGTTCACTCTTCGTCTCCCTCCCTGCCCAAAAGTCTCCCTTAGTAATATACCAATTCCTTCATCCCATTCGATTAAGTACTAAATTAAGCCTAAATTATACTAATTAAGCCTAACCTTTGATCGTCGCCTTACCTGGGACTTCATATCAAAACTAAAAAACTCGCCCTAAACGAACGACTACGCTCAATTAAAACACTAATAACTAATAAATAAACTAAACGCCAAACTTCTTGTATATAAATCATTAATCAAGCCCAAGTGGCTTACAACTATGGGGCAATGCAAAAATAACTAATGTAAATAAAATTCAAACCGTTCAAAATAAAATTTCAAGATTAATCACTAACACCCCATCATATATCTCCAACTACACTCTGTACACAGATTTAAATATTAAAACAATTCACGCTGAAGCAGTAACATATTACAAAAGATTCCATAACAGACTTCCATATCATCCTAATCCCCTTATATCTAATTTAGCTTCTCGCACAATACCAGGCAATCCCTCACGGCGAATGAAGAGAAATTGGTATCGAAACTTACTCAATGAATAATTATAATAATATTAAAAACAAAATTATTAATAAACAAATAAGTAGTGCTTTCACTGGATGGCTTCTTCCCTCACGTTTTCATGTACAAATTATTATATTATATCACATATTCTTATTGTGCCCAAGGGTACAGATTGTATATCTCTTGTTAATAATAAAAAAAAAAATTTTTTTTTGTTATTTCATATAATAATGTACCTGCGAGCGACTTTTTTTTCATGTAGGGGCCCTTTTTTAAAATTTCCTAGTAGGCCAAAAATAGCCTATATCCGCTCATGTAGTATTGTATTGTGTTTTTACAACCCCTATAAAGTTAACATAGAATTTCCCGTTTTTATTAATAAATATTCAGTAAAAATTATAAAATATAAATAATATATTATAATATTTTTATGTAAAATATTTATAAATATTGTGAGTAAAACTGCAAAAACGTGCATATTTGTACTTTTTAAGTGCATTAAGTTCCGAGCCCTCTCTATAGTAATGACATTTTTAAACAATACATATATATATATATATATTTCTGAATAATTTTTTTTAATAATTACTTGCGGGACGGGTTTTTCGTCGACCACGTGAATACCGCCAACCTCGATGATCCCGGGAAGTTTGGGTAATGGCAAAAACACGCTTTGGTAATTATTCGTCATAATCATGCTTAAATTAGCCATTGATTTTATTGCCGATTCCGTTTGTAATGAGTAATGATTTTTGTGGATTTCCCGAAGTGTGGGGATGTACAACAAATTGAACGCAATGTCGATGATCATGGTTTTCACAATGTTGCAGATTCGCTGGAAAAACGACATGTGGCCCGTGAAGCCATTGAAAAGACTGGGCATGTAAGACATGGTCGTCTCCATTCCCATCACATCGTTTAACCACGGAAACGTGATCATCGGACAAAAACCGACGATCGGCGCGTCCACGATCGCGGCGATCGGTGCAAATATCGGCGTGGATGTAAAAAATTCGGCAATCACCAAGTCGAATTTTCGACCGGACTGCAAGAGTTTCGCTATCCGCGGTTGGCCGAGAATGGTCGCGTACGTGTTAGCGTTTCCAAGGACGCGCGCCACCGATTTTATTATTCCGTTGCCGGTGGTCTTGAATTTCGAATGCGGTTTAAACCCGGCAATATCGATGTGCGATAGGTTGGCTCTATCCACGGCATCCGGGAAATTCGTGATGACCAATATTTTGTGTCCGCGATCCAGCAACCTGTGGATTAGTGGCCGGACGATGCGGTAATGGCTTTGGGCGGTCGTCGGGAATATGACCAGGATTTCTGACGACCCGGCCTGATGTGACGCGATTATTGTCAAGGCACAAACGACGGTGGCCAACGAAAAAGACTTCATATTGTTCTTCTCGTCCGCTTCTTGTTATAAGAGTTCACCCGCACGAGCAGTATTGCCGAGTACTGCTGCAGCTGTATACAAACGGATTTTCTTAATTCCTTTATTATGATTTATGAAATATTGTTAATTGAGTGAATTTATCTAGATTTATATTGGTTATTTATTGCAGCTGTATAATAACTATAATAGGTATCATAATATATTTAGATCAGATTGACATTCGCAGTAAAGAAAAACCCGGCAGGTAAAATAAATTTATAAGTTGTATTATGGCATTATGTAAGAGTGTAAGTGTAAATTAAAATTTATTTACCTATTTAATAGGTTTGTGCTCGAACGATTTTTGATTGTACAACCGTGCACTGAATGCCACCAAACTACTAAAACAAGCTATGGTATTTTAGTTTATATACCCACTATTACTGACTACTGTATATATAATGTGCCTAGATACTGATGTATATCTATTAATATAAAAGAATAGCCTGCAGGTAGGATACGATGAATATTAAGTTATATTTAAGTGCCTAAGTATTATAACCTTCAAGTTTCGACGCGTATAATATTATCACGAAGTATAATTATTATTATTTCAATTTCCACAAATGCAAACAACGATCACCTTCAAATATAAATCGTAATTCCAATACTAATACAAGGTGACTCATTTAAGTGTCTACACCACTCATTACTACATTATTTAAAAATAACATTTCTGAAAAAAAATTATATTTTTTTTATTTCATATCCCAAAGCAGAATATTATTCGAAGTATTTCAATCTATAACGATCAAATTTCGGATAAGTAATTCATTAGTTATAACTTATAAGTTATAAGCATTTCAAGTTTAGATAAGCAGTGGTCAGGAGTGTGAGGTACCCTCAAAATATTGTCCACTACTCCGCTTATCTAAATTTTAACTGCAGCTAATGAACTACATTCGTTCGAAATTCGATCTTTATAGATTGAAATACTCCGAATAATATTTTACATGTACAGTGTAATTTTAAAAAAGTAAAAAAATAAAAAATTACAACCATAAAAAATAGTAAAAATATAATGTTTTCAAAAATATTATTTTGAAATGACATCAAACTATCTAAAAAATATTTTCAAAAAGTTAAAACTTTTCAAAATAATGAGTGTAGACGCTTAAATAGATCATCCGGTATAGTATGAAAAAAAAGGCCGTAACACGTTTGGGTACAGTAGACCCTAAAAGCAACACATTTGGGTACAAATGAATACACCGTTTGGGTACACCATATATTTAGAAAAATAACACGTTTGGGTACATAGGGCCGTAGCCATTTTCCTCCAAAAAAAAAAAATAAAAAATAAAAATAATTTTTGACCATTTTCCTCCAATAAATAAAATTATAAAATCGTCATTAATTATCATCATTGAAATATCATAGCTTTTGCTTCTAATAAAGATTTAGGTATCTTAGAAAATATTTTTCGTTTAACTTCGTACATACTTTTCCTAAATAACCTGACGTCAGAATGACTAAGATGCTCTGATTTTGGGCAATTACGTAGTCCTTGTCGTATAAGTTTATTTGGCTTCATATTAAGATCAGTAGTTTCTTTGCGCTTTAAAACTGACATCACTGTTTGTTTAGTGATGGTTTCTTCAACTAATTCATCATGACTATGTTCACCATTTATTGAAATAACTGTTTTTAAATTTGTAGTTAATTTAACAGTAACTGCATTTATGATTCATGCAACGAAAAATTTTAGTTGTATCATTGTTTTCTCTAAACTCACTAAATTTATAACTGTTAATCGCAACACACTTTTTCCCACGTCGGGTTTCAAAAACATCGGAAATGTTCACGTCCATAATTATAAAGAATATAATAATTTTACAGACTGAAAATCCAAATCCGGAACTGAACATTGAAACGATGAAACATTTAATTAGTTTCATAAACCATATCTTATAAAGATTGTTAAACTTTTTTTTCGCGATAACCTATATTGGCAATTAGTGTATGTACCCAAACGTCCTATGCGTTTGTGTACCTAAACGTGTTCTACATTTACAGGTAAAAATAATGTGATGTACCCAAACGTGCTTCGCCCAAAAAAAATATACAACTTCTGTTAACTAACCTTTTCTTGCCGTCACTAATTTTTCTAGCCTAATAGATATGTTTGAATTTGCTTGAGAGGGTAGAAGTAGGTAGCTGAATAATTGATACCAAAATGCATAGAATGTCAAATATTATGTAATGAGTTGGTACGAAATGTTAAAGAATTTTAAAAATTACCTATAAATATTTCATGTTTGAATAAATATTTTATTTATAGTATTATTGGCATTGACGCAAATAAGAGGGGTGCGGCTTGGGAGGGACTCAATCTCCCAAATATAGGCCAAATCCCTCTAGTTCAAGAGCTAGTACTAATGTACTAATTGTTATATTATGTGATATTAAGCATGTTAATGGGAGGGGAGAGGCTTGAATCCCCCAAAAATTTTAGGCTATTTGTGCCTACGATTATAGGCTAGTGTCTCAGACAAACATTACGGTGATATAATCCTCTTTAAGCAAAATTCTAATTAGATAACAGTTCAAAATATTATTTATTATTTAAAGCTATTTTATATTATAAAGTACCAAGGCATCCAAGTCCTAATTATTGTATCTACTAAAGTTTTAATTGATTTTCGCCAAATTGAATATTGACAAATAACGATTGACATGACTTAAATTTACATTTTACCTTTACATAGTTAAAGTGTATACGGCATACCTACCTTTGTATAAGGTAAGTAGTTAGTCAGTCAGTAGGTTAGATTATATATATAAACGAAAGTGTCCCGAGTGACTGATTCAATGACTGATCAATGAAGAGCCGAACTATTAGAACTATCTATTTGAAATTTTGATGGTACATTAATATTATAATTTCTCTGTGCACCAAAAAAGGATTATTCAAAATTTTGATTTTAAGAGGGCGGAAATTGACAAAAAACAAAATTGTATATGTAAATTGTATACCTAATACGTCGATGAGTAAGCGCTTATAAGCCGTAAGCTTCTATAGTTGTACATTATACGTATATCATATTTTATTTGCAGGTTCTAAGGCATCTAAGCTATAATAAATTGTATTGTGTATGCTAAATAATAAAATAATGTGCGATTGACGACTTATGGCTACTCTACTATACGGTATACATATTTTTTAATAATTTTCATAAAATCTTGTCAGATAACAAGAATATGTACATTTTTATACTTAAACCCGGCAACGACGGGTAATTCAGGATTGTCGATGAATTGACATTGATTACACAATATTATTATATTACTATTACGATAAGTAGATTTTTTCAAAAATATATTTATAAAATAAACAAATATTTGGCACGGACAACGCCGGATGGGACAGCAATTTTATTTATGAATGATAAAATGTTTGTAAGAAACTCGAAATTTAATACATGGTTTCTCACCGCAATTTAAAAATGTCAATTATACGGTCACATTTTTTTTTTTTATTAGGGTTTTTGCGAATTATTTTTTAGACATACATATACATATACCTAGGCTGACACGGTGACATTCTGACAGACCGTCAAACCAGCGCAGAATTAATTTTTATCGTACACATACACCAATTTATCAATTAATTCAAATTTAACACATCCATGACCCATTACATAGTGACGTAAACGGTTAACGACTTCTACCAGTTTTAAACACGGCCACGTGCGACATTAACAACCTCCATGCCCAGTCAGTCAACATCAAACATGGTGTATTGCGTCTGCACACATAAATGCACATGTTACATGCTGGATCCTATGTTATTGTGGCAGATATCGAATAACGACACCACACAAAATAAAACATCCGCAGACGCTTCATGCCTCCGTCGGTAAATATATACAACATACTTTCTGGATTTATATATATATATTATAATTAGTTCCCTTTAGATCACTGTAATTTCCATACAGATTAGAATCTAAAATTGATAAAAAAAATCTCTCGAACTCTCCCCTCAACATATATGCTACTGCAGTTGGGCAATCCCAATATAATGTTTAAAAGGGTAATAGACATAGTCTTGATCTATACTTACTACTGAAAGACCATTTCACTCTTGTTTCCATATTATTATTTATTTTATCTAGAGCCATCCCTGCTCGTGCGTCTTTTTTTAAGGTGCAATATTTAGACAATATGCGATTTCGTCGCCACCATCCATGGCATTTGTGTGAGTCGTCAATGATGATTAATGCTGAGTGTGTTGTATACGGGTCGAATAGGCAATAGGTATCGGCCCGCCGAGTTTTGGAACTCTCAACGTTTGATTACGGCTACAACTAAGGTGCAATTTAATAATTCGCTTGAATTATATTTTCTACTAATTTTTCATTTTACCATATAAAAATAAAAATTACGACCAAACACTCGCATAACCGGCTCACCGAGATTTTCTCGGTTGCTCACTGGCCCAATCCGGGCCTGGCGCAACTAGACCTCCAAAACGTGGGATGTTAAAATTTTTATTAATTTAAATTTAGATGTACGGCCGATAAAACGTTAATATAAAACTCACGAGAGTTCGCCAGTAATATTGTAGTCCACCTGCTGCATCTACATACATCTATATACGTAGTGCTATTAATTATAGGAGTACGAATAATCAAAAAACGAATTATTTTTATGACTTAAGACCAAAATAGTATTAATTTTCTTTCGATAAATATTTCATAATTTAAAAACATAAAATTTATGAAATTTCAATCAAATATTAATAGTTAGACCTAAAAAAAACGAGAGGTGCTAAAAACCTTTTGCACCCTCTTAGTTACGCTAATATATATAGGCATAGAGCATAGACGTCGGCTACTATTCAGTTTCTGTGTAATAAATGGCCTAAATAAAAAAAATTATGTTTAAAATAATTTTCATTATAATTTAGACAAGTAGGTACACAATACGTACTGAAATGCTATTCGTATGACGTATATTAATACAATTTGTATACGGCATGACGTACTGCAGACTAATAATATATAAATATTAAATTATAATATAATGTATAGGGAGTCCAGATTGTGCCGCGTTTTCTGATAATGACCGAACATAATTGCATGATTAGATAATTCGTAGACCTATATAAATATATAATATGAACATAATTGTTTAGTGTGCACTATAAAAGCATAATATATAGGTATCAGACCTATATAAATATACGACGATATAGTCCATAGTCCAAGTTCATATTTTCATAACATTTAGATAGCACATTTGGTCACACCATTTTAGTATATCGTTATAATATATTATATCATGTAGGCAGTATGATGTATAAAAAACATTCAGGAATTACGGCCGTTGGGTCAATCTTATAAGCAATTTTAGAAATTCTTAGAAACATGTTATTTTAAAAACAATTTAAAAAAAAAGTATTTAGTATTCCGCAATAAAATACAAAGAAAAAGTATTTTTAAAGTACCAAAAAATTATTTGAATACAAATTTGCTCTTACATTTATAAAAAATGTAAATTGATGTAAATTGAAGTTTCATAAAAAAAATATATTTAAACTACAGCTGAAGTTATACATGATTAATAAAAAAAAAAAAACAACTTACCTAGTTAATTATAAGTCCAAATATCAATGACGCAGTGGTGTGCAGAACTTGGATGATTCACTGAAGCTAGATTCAGAATGATTTTATTCCCTTTCCTTACCACATAATCTATTGTTTGAATAATTTAATTCATTTGTAATAGATACCATGATATAAACTTATTATATAATCATGATTCATGATAAATATCTATTATGGTATTATAACTAAAAGTATAAATACTCATACCACAGACCACAAATTTTATTCTTAATTTCTGCCATAGTCTAAATGAAACATTTTAAATGTTTTATTTAATCTGTAATAATATGGTCTCGGGCATAGATTACTAATAATGTATCAATAATATATAGATAGCTAGATAAAGAAAAAATGTTACTATAATTATCTAAAGTAAAAAAAAGGCACAGTTTCTAAATTGAAATTTACTTCAATGTATACTTGTGATGTGTAAAAGATTATATTGTTATCATTCAATTAGTTAATGGCATAGAGGTTAATGGTGATTTAACTATTAGTGACCAGATAGTTGAGTGCATAGTGTAATTTTGATTTGTTTGAATAATATTTTTAATACAATTTTATTAACTACCAACTTTATTAATATATTAGAAATTATTATTAATATTTTTTCTCTATATTGAAGTAGGTATATAATTACAAATTAATTAATTTTTAATTTTTATGTGTTTTACAAAATTATATTTTGACATTTTTGTGATTGTACTATAATCACTAAAATATAGCATTACTAAGGCACTATAGAGATAGGGCCCTAGCATTACTTAATGGACAATGGAGTACCTATGGAAAATTCACAATAAAATGTAGAGCATATTAAAAATGGACTGGGGTAAATAATTACCCCGCACGCGTCACTAAAGGTTAATAATTTATTATAGTAATAATTATATTTTTCATAATTATAAATTATGACATAAATAATATTTAAATTCTAAAACCAAAAATGTAACAAGATACATTTATCTAGATAAGGTTAGTTGAAAGTACTTTATATAGAACTATTAATGTAAGAGAATGTATCAAATAACCATTTTTTTTTTTTTTTTTAATAAAATGATTTGTATCAATAAGGTTTTATTATAAAAAATTGTTTATTTTGGTTAATGAAACATCAAATTGTATTTCTTTTTACATACAAAATTATTTACACATTTAAAAATAATAATATAGTCATACATATTAATCTTCTTCCATAGTTTCATCTTTTTCTAAAACATTAATGGTTTTATTAATTTCTGGTGATGCTCTTAAGTTATCTACATCCATTATTTGTTTATCAGTTTCATCAATATCTAAGGGTCCAATCTTTTCTTTTTCGTTTTCTTCTATTATATCATTTTCATTTACATTATCATCATCTTCAGAATCAGATTCTGCTCCAGGATGGTCAGACTTAATAATTATTTTTTTTTCTACGGATGTTACTGATTCTCCAGGTTTAATCCAGTCATCCACAAGTTTAATTTCCTATTGCACAAAGTAACAATACATTATGAATAACTATCAACTACATAATATGTTTTAAGTATAGATGCTTTAAAACAGTAATACAATAAGTACATACTTTGTGAATTTGTTTTAATTCCTGAACTCGTTGTAAATAATAATCAAATACATATTTTGCTATTTCAGGCATGTCTTGTACTATAAAAACTTGACTTTGAGCCTCTATAGGACTATCAAGTAGTCTATTAGTAGGGAAATAATCAGCTGGTAGAAGATGTAATTTTAGTGGCCGTTTGGTTAACTAAAAGATAAAATTAAAAGTTATAATTGATCTTAAAGTTGATTAATTTATTATCTTACAAGTTTGAATGATGGTGATAATTCAAAACAATTGCTAAATAGTGATACATTAGCAAAAACATACATCCCAAGCCTTGCTCTGGACATAGCAACAACAAGACGCCTGACATCTCTTAAATGACCAACAGTTTTTGTTCTTACCAATGACAATAGTACATAGTCATTTTGCTGACCTTGATACTTATCGACCGTAGTTACCTGTAAGTTAAACATTAATAAAACCATTAATACAAAAATACTTTGCTCAAGAGCAAAAGTATTTTAATTATTACCTTGTGGGGCCAACCAATGAGCGGGTTAGAACCACAGCGCATATTTATGATTTCCCTGATCAAATGTTTTTGACCATTATATGTACTCAAAATAGTAATTTTACTGGCAGGATAACCAATTAGTCGCATATACATGTAAACAGATACACAATATTCCGCTTCTGCTAAATTCTAAAAATTTCATATATTATTGATTGATGAAATATTTATATAATATAAACTATAGAATAACCTGGATAAAATGGGGGTTTGGTTCAGTCTCTCCAACACCATTAAATAATCCAACATCGATTAGCTGATATTCATAAGAGAAACCAGCATTGGCTTTATGGTATTCTGGAGCAGTTAACACATGGTTAAGATTTCCTAAGTTATTATATCGCCAATTGTATAGTTGACTCAAACTAAAAATAAAAAGGTTCATGAATTCTTTAATAAATATTAATTTAAAATACTTTGTATTGTTTAATTTTAAATACCTAGGTCGTGAACGTCCTTGTGCATCTAAATCAATAGTAGGAACCCCTAAATTGACCATGCGAGTAAATAATGATTGTTCCATATTGGAATATTTTTGAAAAGCCATATTTTTAATAACTGGAGGTAATTGATGGTGATCACCAATCATTATCCATCGTTTTAAGCGGCTATATCCATCATCAGAGTTTTGAAGTAATAAAGGAATGAAAGTCTCTATCTCAAGAATTTGAGCTGATTCTTCCATCAGTATGTTATCATATTTAAAGCCAAGCTCTATAAGTTCTTTACGTTTTAATGCTGCATGAGTACATGTCATTGCTATTATTTTAACTTCTTTTACCAATAAGTATCGAGAACGATCTAAACCAGTTCTAAGTAATTCAAAAGCTCGGAACTCGTCTAATTGCTTGAATATTTTTTTGATATGCCTAATGAAAAAAATATTTGATAATTTAATAAGTTTTATAATTTTAAGTGACACCACAAAGTCATATATTTCCATATGCATTATGCTTTAATGCATATTTTATTATTTATAAAAAAATGTTTATACCTAAAACAACCTCTAGCAATTTCCTTATCTTCTTCTAAGTTTTGACATTTGAATAACGGCTGAGGAGCATCACTGAAGAAAAGATTAAATGGAAAGTTGTCCTTGACAATATTGATTGAGATCGCCTACAAGTTTAAACATTAATATTTAATATATTGATTAAAATAAATATATTGAACTTACGCCATCTGAATTTTCTTCTAGATTTTTCAATACCGTTAAATAATTATTCCACCGAGGAAGCACATGGGACCAAAAAAAGTGCATAGCTGTTTCACAAGTATATGACATATCTCCTTTTACATCCATTAAGTCTTGTAAACGTTGTACTTCATTTAATAACTGGAGTCTTTTCGCTAGAACGTAATTTACTCTTCCGTACCTGAATAAAAGTTAGTTTAAATTAAATATTGTATTGACATTATTAATTAACATTAAAATAACCTACCGACTAAAATCCTTATCAGTCTCCAAAGCTTCTTCTCCGTGCCCCAAACGTAACAAATGTCGTTCATCAATGTCTAATGCCATAATTTTTTCAAATAATTGATTCAATGCTTGATTAGAATGTGTCACAATCAATGTACGTTCATTTCTCCAATTATGGTATAAATTTGAAATTATTTGTACAGCCACATCAGTTTTGCCAGTTCCTGGAGGACCAACCACTACAGTAAGACCGGGTTGCATACCAGAATATATTGCTTCAATTTGTGTAGGTGTAAAATAAATCATATTTCTAATAAAAATAAGATGTATTTGTAAATTTATTTTATAGTAAATTCTATATCTAAAGTATTGTAATATTACTTTTTAGGTTGATTAAACTTATAAGGTCCTCTGTTGACAGTTTTCTCGGATTGTACAATAGCCTTTTTTAAAATTTTACCATCTGAATCAGTAGTTTCATGAAAATGAATACTAACAAATAAAACAATTGTTATATTTTTTTACAATGTATATTTAGACAAAAACTAGTTAGAGTTCTTACTAACCGATATGGTGGTAGCATTTTGTTAGGATTGTTCTCGTGTGGAACTATTTGATGATTTGGAAAACTTGATAACAAGTGGTCCATATTCAAAAATGTATCGTTAAAGTTCATTACTTTTATCCTATTAGGCATTCTAATAAACACAAATTAAATTTGTTTAAATTCAGTTTAAAACATATAAATTGATGATGATTAATATTTTCAAAAATAAACATTTTTTAGTTTTATTACACAATTGAAATGTATATTTTTAGTTATTTTTCTAAAATGAACAAAACTAAAATTATTGACTTAACTTACTTATCATATCGAGCTGCTGATGGATCACCATATCCTAAAATAATATCATGAATCCATTCAGGCACAACACATTCTGTGTTCATCAAATGACGAATAGTTTCCAACACGGCTTTAAAATTATTCTCTTTAGGTTTTCTTCGCATTATTATATTGAAAGTTTCATAAACATCCTAAATACAAATCATAACTCATGAACAATTATTTATTGGAATAAAAAAAAAAAAATATATATATATATATATATACAATCTCTCCATTGGCAACATTATCAAGATCTGCACGATATTGATTACAGTCCAACCAAACACGATATGTTCGCTTTTGACCAGGTAAAACAGGTCTTGGATCAGGTCCTTCTTCAATTACACGTCCCATATTGTCTAACATACCTTCAACTTCACAGCCTCTAACACAGGCTATTGTGGTTTGTTGAAGGAATGGCTTATGATAGTCAATTCTAGATCCTAAAATAAATATTCATAAAAAAAAAATGAATTTATAACATTTAAATATTAATGTCTATCTTACCTATAGGTAAAATTGGTTTTACAGTTAGTAAGAAACAAACATCATGTTTACGAAGGTTTTCCCATTCTTCTTGAACATCTATTTTCACATTTAAAGTAACTATTACATCAGCTCGAACTCTGGAAGGTTGTAAATCACCTAAAAAAACATTTTATTATTTAAATACAAAAAAAATAAAATAAATTTTAGCATTGAAAATATATGAATTTATTCAACTTACCAAGATTGGGTTTTGCAACTTCTACAACCAGAAAATTATCTATAGGTAATGCCATCTTGGAATAACCACTAAAATAAATGCTTCCATCTTCAGATTTGCTAAAATTAATTTAAAATACCAAATATTGTTGATAAGATTATTTTAAGTTTAATATAAGAGTTATAATATTATACTTAATATACATTTAAAAAGGCATTGCTTACCATGGATTCATCCGAGTAATAGAATCTTCTATATCTTGTCTAATTTCATCTACAAACCACATATATAATGTATATTGTATTAAGCGTAAAAAAGGAAACAACCATTGTTTACAGTTTATATAATAGTAATGAATTTAAGAATAATGTTAAAACAAATTACACATTAGAATATACTATTATACTAGAAAATAATGTTAAATCTATAAAATAGATAAACTAAATGTCAACAAATTAAAATACAAAGAAAAAATATAAAAAATATTTAAAATTATGAGAAAACCATGAAATTTAATGTTTTTTATACTTTTTTGTGAAACCCCATTGTGCAAATCCACAAAAAAATGTAACTGTAGTTTAATATTTGTATAATTTTATCCAAAAATTATATACAAATATAAAATGGCAATGCGACCTTAAAACAGATAGTAATGAAATTGAAAAATGAGAAATTACAATTTTAGATTTCTAAAATGATCATCAGAAATAAATTTTAAAAAAATGTTGAGCTCTCCTATAGAAAACAAATTGGGACCTATTGAGAAGTATTCTAGAAGACACTAATTTTAAGAACTTGATTAAGACTAATGGCAGATACTGAAATTACAGTAAAAAATATAACCAACATTATTAATGCGGCAAATGTATCTCCAGCATTTATCAGTGGTATTAGTATTAACCATATTACCTATTACCTACCCACTGAAGATAAGAAAACTTGTCCAGTAAAAACATTAAATGAGAAGTACATGATAGTACATGGCACTCAGCAGATAAAACCAAATAGAACCATAAAAGCAAATTGATACATGACAAAATCAAAGAAAAGAAAAATGAAACGTTCAAATCATGCCTGAGTGATCTCTTTGCAATAAATAATACTGATTATTTGTTGCATAAATCCACAAGTCACATGAAGAGATATTGTGCTGAGATTTGAGATATCACTCAAACACAAGGAAGATATCATCTGCCCACGCAGCAAACAAGAAAAAGCCAAAATATATGCTTTATATCTTCAATGTGTATTTCTACTGAGCTCTAGACTCTAAACTTGATATAGTACAATGGTAATAGCTCAATGTTTCATTTCATTAAAATTTGCAATAGAAAAAAATGAAAACTTGAAACTAAAAAAACATTGGGCCATGACAAAATTAGTTTAAAATTTATTAAGAGCTTCTGAAGTCCATATTCAATTTTATGCACATTAATAAAGTAATTTTGCACATGGAATAATGTAACAAAATAATAAAACCAAGTACATCAAAACTCTTGTAAGTAGAAACTTTTATTTAAACATGTTTAGAGAAAAAACATCTTAGTCCAGAACGTCAGATTGAATTCCATACAAACATTTGATAATTGATGTCTATTGTGTCACAATGATGATTAGCTGTTCTGGAAGAAATCAAAAAAAATGGAAAAGTGCTCTTAACATAGCTCAGGCTTTGACAAAGTCTGGCACAAATTATTTGCCATATAACTGAGAAAACAACTGCCACATACCTAGTGTTCACTTTTAGAATCTATCTAATTGACGGTAATTTCAAGTTACACTCATACATGAAGAAGCAGTAATCGAGTGAAAAAATATATCTGCTGGAATACTGTTAATACGTTTGTCAAGTTTACCAACGATACTATACTTTTGGTGGCAGATATGGTTAACCTGAATAAAAAAGTTTTAATTATGACCAAAAAGCTAACGTATTTGTAGACCTATTATATGATTCTGTTTAAAAACAGATTGTTGAACAAGCTAAGTAAAATAACACTTAGAAAATAAACTATTAAATTATAAAGACCCGAGACAGAAAACTTTATAAGGCAAAACTGGCCAACAACTACATAAAAATTCTAAAAACACTCGAACTAGAATAGCACCAAAAAATGTTTCTTAATTTAAAATTAGTCAGTTCATTTCCACAGCTTAGAATGAACTTCTAATGTAATTGTAGCCATAGTTTTAATCAACCAACTTAGAAATTAGAAGCACTATTAAATTATCTTATGCCATATATATAAATATTTCAAATTGCTATTCTATTATTTTTCTGATCACAATCATTGCTTGATAAAAATTAGAATTGGTAAAAGTACTTAATTTATTAAAAAAAAATGAATAGTAAAAAACTTACATGTAGATTCTAATCTAAACAGTTGAAAATTACGCAATAAGTAATCATGGAGAGTTAAAAATTGTAAGTTCAATTTTGGTAATGCCAAACATTTATTGCCATTATAATATTCAGTAGGTACTACAGCTTCATTCCATATAATATCTTCAGTCGGATAAAGAGGCATTCCATTTAAAATTTGTAATTGTGATTCTCTAGCTTCGTGGTGTGATACCTTAAATTAAATTTAATATAAAAATACATTTCAATATTAAGTCATTATCAGTCTTCTATATTGATATATTTGTTGTATCAATAATTTCCTCTGAATTTTAATAGTAATAACTAATATATAATCATATTGATATAAATTAAAATGTAAGAAGTTTAAATTGGTGATGTTGAATAATTAATAACCACAATTGGACACACAAATATAATAACAATAATTTGATAATTATTAATTAACTAAGAAAGAACTGTATTATTCAGACGTAAATATCCACATTTAGATTAATTATAAAGAAATCCTTATCATTTATATAGCACTCGTATACAAACAATATTTACAAATTATACTTAAAAATTATCATCTCTTCTTTTTTCTCTTTTAACTATATAGGATCAGCCATTCTTGCTCCACAAATCCAAGGACTCCATAAATCTTCCACTTATTCTTTACTCACACAAACTATTTTTATATCATCTCTATTTTGTATATCTATTTTTTATTCGGTCATCCTCTCTTTTTTTCCTTTCATATTTATTTCCATAGCCACTTTCCCTGCTTCCAAAATTACCTCTCCTCATAACATGACCGAACCAACTTAACGTATTTTTCATCATTTTAATTTACTTATAAATCACCAAAATATTTAAATTTTAAATTCTATATTATATAAAGATTGGGGTACTGTAATCCAAGTATGTGTCTACAAATAAAATTGTTAAGTTAAAAATTCTTTAGTCTACTAAGTAGTATAAAAAAATATATGAAGCATACATACCAGTAGAGAAAGTAAAAACTCAGAGTCGTAACGATACCAATTTTCAATCAGACGTTTTTCTAGGTCAGGAATCAAATTAAGTTCCATAGCAATATTTTGAAGTTCTTGATTACTGAAATGGAGTACATGAATATGGTTATAAATAATGTAAAATTAATGATCCTAAAAAAATTCAAATCTTTTTTACTTGCTAATGTGCAAGTATTTTAATCATGTTTTAATTTAAAATTTACCTTAGATTTTTAAAGTGTTTAATGAGAGAATCATATTTATCAATAGCATTAATATTAGATAAAGAAAAGTCTTGTAATTTAGTAAATTTTCCAAATAATGTTGCCTGAAATATAAAAATAAAACAATATTAATATTATTTTATTCAACAAAATATAAAAATGGTTTTTTAATAATAAACAAAAAAGCTAGTTTTATTTAAATTTCTAAAAACATTAAAAATAAATTTGGTAGGTTTATAAATATTATTTAAAGATTTTTATCAAGCCTTTAAATATCAAATACTGTCAAGGTTAAATAAAAAATTAAGTTTACATTTACAAGTGCTGTCTTTTGGTTAAATTTTATTTTAATTTAATTAATTCCAAATTGTAACATTAATGGGTAGTTAAGTTATCATGTAACATAAATATATATTTTTCTTTCCCCATTAACAAATATATTTATTTTGAAGAAATCATACTTGTAATGATATAATTTTATCATAATGTGCTTGCATCACTTCATTTTCTTTTAATGGATCACCGGTAGCTTGACAAATTTCAAAATGGAAATAAAATTTTAATATATCTAAAAGCTGTTTGAAAATACATCGAATTAATACAATTTTTTGTACAATTAAACTTCAATAAACAAACCTGTTTGAAAAGGTGTCCTTCATCACGTTTGCTTAACAAAGCTAAATAACAGCGGTTAATTAAATGAACATCATCTAAGACTACATGAAAAAATCTTCTTGTAGGTAATGATGTTTCTAAGTCAATAAGCATTTCCAAAAACCTTTCACAATAGTTTAAATGGTCCACACATAAATCACCTAAACATGATTGTTAATATATTGATTTAATACAGTTATAGCTATTATTATTTGGTTGGAATATATCAAAGTATTCAAATAAGATAAATTTGAATAATAAAATATATCAATATGCTTCATTTTAGAAATTAACTACTCTCATTTACAATATTAAATTTTTAATATTATTAACTAGTTATGTCAATATACATTTATAAATTTACCTTCTAATGGTATGTTTTCCAAAACATTGATAAATTTAATGCATAATTTATGTAAAAAAGTTCTTTCAAGATCTGCTTTTAATTTATTCTCTGGTGATAAGTCTTTATCTTTTTTTTGTAATCGATTCCATAGTTTTTGCCACTTAGGTACTTGGCGCAATTCCAATATTCTTCGTCTCTGAAAAATAAAAACAAATGTATAAATTAATATATGTTTTGCAAGTTTTATTATTATGTTAAAGTACTGATCTTGATTTTTAACTCATTAACACAATACAAACTGTGTATCATTTTTAATTTACAAATAATGAAATTATACCAATGATTTATTTAATATTTATGAGGCAGCTTTACCCACATGTGTTGTCGCTGTCTTACAAATACACAACATAGTAAATTTGTGTTCAGTAAAATCAATTTTGTGTTGTTAGCTTTAATATAAAATTGACCTATAATCAAACTTGAAAGTAAGAAAATTATCTGTAATTTTTCATTAGTTTATGATATTTTAATTTTTAAGTGAGTTGTGAGCATAAAAAATATTAAAATGCACATAACTCATTTAAAAATTAAAATATGGTAAAAAAAAAAAACCAAAGAGATATAACAAATAATGTTCTTACCTTCAAATTTAATCATAGGTCAATCCACTCTTATTTTAAAGCTAACACAAAATCTATTCAAGCATCCTTATAATTTTTTGAATATGTTAAAATTTATCAATTCATTCTGTAATTTTTGAATTATTGAAAATAATTTAAATTGAATAATAATAGAAGGCAACAAGATGTGATGAAAAATTTTAAGTTAAAATGTGATATTTAATAAAAAATTGGATTACTCAATTATTTATAAAGTTTCCTACACGCTGCAGCAGCACACAAATTACTGCCACAATTGCAGTGTGTAGCAACCTGAAGTTATAACTATTTTTTTCTAATACATAATACTTATAATATATATAAAATACATACTTCTTGTAAGCTACACCAAATTGATATTGATACAAGTTTTTTCATTTTGTTTCTAACTAAATCAGTTTCCATACATTGAAAACAATGATTCAAAAAAACTACTAAAGCGATTTGTTCTTTGATGCTGTGATCATCAGAAAGACTAGCACGTAAAACTTGATCAATAAAACCATCAAATTCATTTGGTTGCTTTTTTAAGGCCTAAAAAACATACATATTTGTCTTATATATTGAATATATAAGTAAAAATAAATTATTATGTAAATTATTACCTGCCAAGGGGCTACTCGTTCACGAAATTTTTCGTTTAACATTATAACAATAGACATCATATGTGCAAATGTAGCATTTGCAGCAATATAATTTGGCCACAAATAATTTTCCAAAAATTGACTAAATTCCAAGATCATAATTCGTCTAACTGAAAAACTAAAATTTAAAAATTATTTTAGTACTTATGGATATAACTTAGTAAAAAAAATTCAAAATTATTATATAACTTATAATTTAACATTTATATAAATAACTATAAACTATCAGTCATGTTCATGCAGTCGTAGCGTACAGTTGTGTCTGTGCATTTCATTGATAGTTAATCCAGTTTTTAAAATCTATAAATCTATTTAGTGTTCTTAATGCCGTTGTCTTCAGGCAGTGAATTGTATGAGGCAGCAGAATTTGCTGACAGATATTAACATATTGTTCCTACTATTCCATATAATACCTGATTCAACAACAAAATTCATCTATCTACAATAATTATCATACAATTTAATCTCCTACATTCAGGTCACACACTTTTACCTGCTCATGCTTACAAACTGAACTTAAATGACTCTTCATTCTGCACCTTACATTTAACGGAAAGTTTTTGTGATATATCCCACATTTTTTTTGACTGTCTTTCTCTACACATAAAACACACTATTCTGTTTAATTCCCTCAAAGCCCTTAATATCACCCCAAACCTTTTTTATATTCTTAATTCTAAATCAGAAATAATCATAAATCTAATTATAGCCTTTATATTGAAGGCTGGCTTTAGCATTTAATTTTATTAAAAATATATTGTATTATTTAAACCTTACTGTATAATTGTTATTCACTATAATTGTATATATAAAAAGCTAATAAAAAAAAAAAAAAAAGTATTAACTATAATTATGGTTTATTATTTATTTAAACAAAAAACAAAATATAAAAATTAGGAGTGATGCGTATTTTAATATTTGTCTAGCACAGGATTAATGGTAAAGAAAGGTATATGATAATATTTTTCATTACTAAAAAAGTATGCTTTTCTGATATACTATATTTTAAATTTTAATCTTCCTTTTTTTTATAAAAGAAAATGTCACTATAAAAATAATATGTGTTGTATAGTGAATTCTTTAAAATTGTATATTTATATAAGGGCAAAATAACTTTAGAAAATAAATTTACTAGTTTAACATGTTTTTCTGACCAAAAATAAAGTCAATAAAAATATAAATTACTTGAATATGCAAAGAATGAATCTGCGAGATTTACTAAATTTTAAATTTTATTATTGATAATCTTTAGTTTGTGTTAGTGTTTTTATCTTGGAACATTTTTCCATATGTAGTTTTTTTTTTTAAATAAATGTACATTTGTTAATTATCTTAAGAAAACATGATGTCTATATAAATACCTGCACATATTGACTCAGTCTTTCAAACACAACAACACATACCAAATTTGTAAAAATTTTACAACTTTACAGTAAATTTACTTTCTATTGAGTTTAAAGATAAGAATAGTACAAGTACTCTCTTATAAGTAATTTATATATTTTAATTTTAAAGTGAGTTATAAGCATTTAAAATATTATAATTTATAAATGCTTATAACTTGTTTTAAAATTAAAATATATAAATAAAACTTATGATAGAACACATATAATATTCTTACCTCTAAGTTTGATGATTGTTTTTCTATTATCTTGTGTTTAATAATTTATTTAAAATTTATACGCTGTTTGTGTACAATAAGTAAATTTTATTCAGTACTAAAAATTTGACATGAAATGTGTGAAAGAAGAGGGCCAACAGTTGGGTTACCTGAATATGAGTTATTAAGTTGTGTTGTTGGTTTAAGTGCATTGTTTATTTGTTAGTTAAATGCTGAGTAAATCTCTAGGTCATGTACAGTTTAGGTTTCTTCTCTGATTTCCTAGTTCTGGTTCTAACCAACTATTTGTTTAAAATCTATACTTTGATAGAAATTTAATTTTTAATTTAAATAGGTACAGCAACTTACTTAGACTTATAGATCTCTTCATTGTAAATATCTTCAACAACCTTGGCATCATAAGGTAAGTATTGATTGGAATGCAAATTTGGTGCCCAATACTTTGACGATAACTATAAAAGTAAGACGTAAAATTTAATTATAATTTTCATACCATATTAAGTTTCAAAAATTATCAGTGACGAGAAAGTTATTTATAAAAATGTACTTGTTCAAGTTAAAATTGAAATAAGATTAGGTAAATAATATTGTTAAAAATAATGTAGTGATTCGGATTGCAATCGATAAATGCCAGACAATAGTAAATAATAAACAAACAAAATATATTTTATAAAATAACGTAGAATTTAGTCTTTACTGATAGGTACTGTCAATAACAAGTCTATAAATACTAAATACTAAGTTGCATCAGAGGTCACAGAATTATTCTAATTAAGAGTTATAAAAGTAACTCTTTAAAGAAATGCTCAACTCTGTATAAGTTATACAATACATTATCGTATCCTAAATCTAATTTGTAAATACCACAAACTGATAAAAGCACATAAATCTAACCAAGGAATTGTATCATTTTTTTCATAAAAATAAGTAAACCTGTTGGACATTTTCTATATTTCTACTCTAGTGTTTAGTATAAAATATTAAAAATCAGTTATACACAATAACTATGAAAGATAACTTGTTAATGAATGGATCAAAAACATTTACTATCTTAAAAAGTAAAAACTTAATTCATGTTAAAGTTAATACTTGAAAATAGAACGTGTTTTTAAAAGTGATCACTGAAAATTGTTATATTTACCTGAGTAATACGATCAGCATTGATCTGATCTATGGTTGGGGCAAGATTTAAGACTACAGCTTGCTTAGAATCAGACATTGTGATTGTTTTTATCCAAAAACATTTATTAAACAAAAAAGTAATCAAACACGATAATTAAAAACTATACAGTTATCATTTAAGACAATATTATAATAACACATTAAGTATAAATCATAAAAGTTATAATCTTATGAATGTAGGATTATATTATCTACACAAATTATGTATAGGTACGAATAAAATAAAACCAAGTAGTGACCGGTTAATTCGTTAGTTTTTAAACGCAAGAAAACGTTGAACAGAACTTATTACACGATATATCACAAAAAGTAAACACTGTAGTAACACATTATATACAGTGACAACCAGCAAGGTGCTAAGATGCTTACTGATTACTGTTTAGCACTTATAGTCCGCGCAACTTAAAGTGGCCGGTGACTGGCGCGACTCAAGCGGCAATTTTCAATCAGTGGTTATCATAAATGTAAAACTAATTGCCGCGTTTTTTTAAATTTATTTGTTCACGTGGTATATATTAATTTATTATTATACGAATCATGAGAGAAAATAGTTTAAAAAATGATCAGTATAAAATATTATTTCAATACATAATATAATATATTATATAAAATTTATTGATTGTTAATATAATTGCAAATCAGTTAAAAAAAATATATTTTTACACATACAATAAAAATAAAATATTATTAATACCTGTACTTAATATTATACATTTATTAATAATTGTCAATAATATTTACAAAACAGTCTACAAATACATAGGTTACATACAATTACACATACAATTATAATCAATATTAGTTATTCCAATTGCTCTATATCTGATTCCTCTTCACTGCAATCACTGTCATCGGGCAATATGATCAAAACCACTGGTTCCATTAAGGCGTCCCTAAGAATTTCCCTTCGGTTATCCGATTCTTGTAGTTTTTCGGCATGCCTTACATAATTTTCCCAATCCTTTTTGGTTACTGCATCTAACGCTTTATGGGTAAGACGTTCAATATCGACCATCTTGAATGTATTATTTTTTGTTGCTACTTGACGCTTAACTAGGGCCCATATAAGTTCAATCGTGTTGTATTGGCAGTGATAAGGAGGTAGGCATATTACTTCATAACCTTTTTCTAATGCAATTTGGTCAAGCAAGTATTTTTTTTTGGCGCGGAATTAAGGCTTTAACTTTTTGATGAAGTTCTGGTAAAGTTTCAAGCTGGTGAAATTCAATATTTTTTTCATTCAACCATTTTTGTACGGCCGATTTTCTCCAATTACTTTTTGGGTGTTTTTCTACCAGTGTGGAATGATATGACGCATTATCCATTACTAAAACAGATGGCTCTTCTAGATTGTTTAATAATTGAATAAACCAGTTTTTAAAGATTTCGGCATTCATTTGACTGTGATAGTCGGCGGTATTGCCTGTATTGCTACGGAATACTAGTTTGGACCCTTGAATAAAGCCGTAACGAGCGCATCCAGCATGACACACTATAAGCCTACCTCCTTTCCCCGTTGGAACTTTCAATCCTTCAGTGCCGTGTTCATTTTGCCATATCATTGACCTCGAATGGTTTTGGTTAACCCATGTCTCGTCAATATAAACGATAGGGCGATCATCCTTCATCTCGCGCAACGTACAGATTTCTCGAAGAAATTTACAACGAAGTGCAAC
>JACXSJ010002765.1:0-37148 GCA_014851325.1 Pentalonia nigronervosa
TATAAATAGCACAACATCAACGGTTTATAGAAAGGCGGTGTAGAAAGATCACAGTTATACGTAAATGAATTGTTTTCAAAAATATAATATTTAGGGGTCATTAGGACGTAGAAACCTAGTATAATAAAACATCTCGTTCCAAGTGTTCGTCGATATTATTATACTCGGCTACATATCGTCCTTAGCGTGCATAACTATTATATACAAAATTAAAATTTATAATATAAATATATGTCAATTTAAATAAAGGCTGATTACATTGCATACGCGATATATAATTAAAATAAATATTTAAATTTTGTCATCGAATTTTGAATTTAAGTCAAAATAGACCACTACTGGACCTCAAAGGGACATACATTATATTATGATCGAGAACATCGATATATATGATTATGTATTTCATTAATAATTTTATCGATTGCGGTTTAAGCAAATCTGCAAGCGTTAGACCTATGTATATATAATATACACTGTAGTATACACATTATTTAGTACATCTGTATAGTTTAAAAGCTGTTCCACAACGTATTTTTCGTAGTTATAGGTATTTTACGACCTTTGATAAATTTATGTTATTAACTAAATCGATAATTTAATTTGAAATAGAAAAAAAATATTTCTATTTATCTAAATATTTTCCGAAAGACACAAATATTAAATTTAATACCTAATATTACATAATAAATTAAAAATAAATGATCAAATACAAGAAAAAAACAATGCATAATCAAAACATATAAATACTCATTTAATTTACGAATATCACTATACGTTATAATTACATTTTCAAAATAAAAATTGATAATTAAGCGGCATTATCATACTATGATTATAAAATGTACACTAATATATAGATTTGATATTATCATCAACGCAGGAGGTACATACTTATTATTATATATTCTATATTGTACACACCCATAATTTGTTTGCAAAAAAGTCATAGTTAAGAAACCAAATATATATAGTGTACCTACACGATATAGAAGACAATATTTGGTGTATCATAATTTTTATTTATTCCAAACTTAGATAGGTAACCATTTTTCTTTATTATCTCATCGTTGTTACACAACAACCAACAATGGTTGTAACATGGGACCACCTGTAATTGTATGTTACTTCAAAATATTCAGTGTTTAAAACATATTTAAGATTATAAATTTTAATTTTTCTCAAAAAGTCATTAAAATTGCCTATATCAAACGCCTTAAAAAGCGGATGTTAGTGGACTGCTTAATTATAAAGCATAACATGCAAAGTTGGATTTTCTAATTAACTTAATCACTTAACTAACAATAAAATTAATTAATTAATACTTTTTTTTGATTGATCACATTGTCTTATATAATGGTTTTAAATAAAAACATATATACTGATTAGAGAGCGAATTGATTTTTAATCGAACGTTAAAATCATATATTATTTGTAATCACTCATAATTTACAGACTTACAGTTCAGCGTAATGGTTTTTCGATCTAATCATATGTTATAGGGCTTGTCTTCATATATATTATGTATCGTGTGTAAACTCGTATTATATAAAAAATAAACTTTAAGAAACATTTTTTTATCCAAAAAACAAAAGAAAGATTGACAAAATAAGCGATGAATTTAGTCACTCGGAATACCTTAATACGCATTATTATATATATTAAAGTGTATTAGCTATTTGATATCTGCACATAAATACGTCACACCCCCCAAAAACATAATATAACATGTCACGTGATCTAAAATATGCCGGCAGTATACAGTATATATCACGTCACAAATTGGATCTTCATTGAACAGTATCCTGTCGCAGCATTATGTGTATCGTTATACACATTATTCTCATTCATAATATGGGCCCTACAGTGGATTTTGTAAATTTTTGTAATTAATTATAATTGCTGAACTACTGAAGATAACATGAAGTGACAATAGTCTATGGACAATGGACATATATATAAAATATAAATATTATATTTTATTATATATTATTATATATTATAGTATGTACAATTTTCATATTCATCATATTCCAACGGACTTATAGATTTGAAACCATAATAGCTGCATATAATATATTATATAATAAAATAAAATTTAAAATAAAGATTATTTTTTTAAAGGCAAACACTCATTTTCTGGAAAAGTTGTGAAGTAGAATATATAACTAAAAATATGGGATTTTATAAAAAATTTACTTCAAATTATCTAAAAAAAATCCAAATCGCAAACCGTTAAAATTTTTCGATAATATAAATTGTTTCCCTTTAAAAGAAACCCTGTATATATTATACAAAGGTACTGCAGTAGTGCAATAATTCACGAGTCTCGACGCGCTAATATATACTAACGTCTCACCTACACTTGTAAAACTCACTATTTTTATGAACCACAGAAATCGATTTTAACTTTTAAGACAATCATTCTGTTTTGCGGAAGAATATGTATCGTTAAAATCATAATTTAGATCATCTTCCCATTTCAAAATGTAACAAAACGTAAAAAAACACTGTTATGTATAATTAATCAATAAGATAAGATTAGAATATTTTATTGACAATCGGTTGACCGCAAATTCGGAAAATAACTTTATCGCTCGCCTCAAACAATATAGTCAATATTAATTAAAAATGAGAAGTTTCGCAAATGATCCAGTATAATAACCGCAATGATTCACCACAGCATGACAATTATGGATAGGATTATATATATATACATATCGACTGTATCGGTGAAAACAAAGAAGAAGAAAGCATAGAGATTGCAGAGCTTTAAATGCGCTGCAGTATGGTCAAGAAACAATTCTGGTCGGTTTTTGACCAACTAAGTATTTTCTAACAATCACGGAACACGAATATGCACGATTTCCCTATATACATAGCTAAATGTCAAATCAAGCAAGGTAGGTAATTTAAACATTTAAGTACCTACCTATTTAAAAAAAAAATCAGCATCAAAATCACTAAAAAATGTTATTTAAGATCATGGCTGACCTGCTATGTACCTTTACAATTATATGCCGCGGTTTGTATTATAAATTATAGTATATATATTACGTTGGGTAAACACGACGACAGTGTAGTAAACGAAGCATTTCGACGTGCGTGCCAAAAGTACGATTTGATGGTGACAAAAATTCAAAGTGAAAACAAATTTTTTACATGCCTGTAACTATAATAATATTTAATCGAGTGGTACGTGCTTTTTCAAGAGTGGAAACGAAGAATACAAAAACGGCTGAGGATCAAATTTCCCATTGAGTTTTTTCTAACATACAGCGATGGTAGCCGTATCATATAATATTATAACATTATACTTTTATACGAATCTCGGTGAGGGGTCTTTTTACTGGGAAATAAAACAACATGCCTGAGTGCACAACAGGTGGTATTCGCGCACGATGCCGAATATATTAACAATATAATATAGGTACCTATACAAAACCGACGCGCGAACGATAGTCTGATTGTTATGTTATTAGGCGTACAAGTTATTTATTAGTAAAATTACGATATTTATTATATATAGTCTGCATTGATAACTTCTTCGCGTCGGAAATACAATCGAAGTTAACGATTATTATTTCGCGCCTGGGTTCAATGACAGTAAACACGTGTTATCAACATATTTTTTTTATTTTTACATAACATCATCTCGACGTGAATGATAAGCGAAATAATTGGCTGATAAGCGTAAAATTATCAATTCAATTTTATATAATCAACTATTATAACCCATAATCGGAAACCTTGAAATAGTATTATCTTGTTACTCTTTTCGTCCGTTGTCGGCGATATCCCAATATTTATTTTATTACATTAAATAATGAAATATAAAACGAGTGAATAATATCATCGAATAATTAATTCCTAACTGTAATATGCCCACGACGACAAGTGACGATGGGGAACGTGTACGACAACATTCAAACACAATTAAAATAATAACAATGATAATAATATGAGATATAATATATTATAAATTATGATAATACGACGAATACGCATTAAAAAAGACTACAAAGGTCAAGGACGTCGGAACAAGAATGTACTTCACACGTGTGCATTTACTTGGGGATCTCTTTATGACACTATGACAGCGATGATCAATGTAACAATCGCAATATTATTATCTGGCCGGCGAATAATAACGATTAAAGGCAACGGAAATATAATACACTGGACACTGCAAAAATATCTGTTGGTACACACGATGAAAAAATCGTCGTTTGACCTATATAATACACAATAATTATATGCGTACTAATGTATTACCTATAACTATTGTACGATATAATGTATAATATATACAATTACTTAATTACGATAATGATGAAAGAAAAATTTATTAAAAAAAGCGTAGTGGGTCGGCAATGCATAGCGGGGATTGGCTGACAAAGCAGATGTTTTCAGAGCGTGGTCCGAATCAGCCCATGATGTAGGCGTTACACAGTTTTAGATTTAATGTTTTCTTTTAAATACAAGAAACTTTGTGAATAATGAAAACAATATACAAATAGGCAAATACGCAATAGTATGCAAACACAAAACCTGGTGGACATTCAGATATAGCTAAGACGATGAATCAACTTTCGGTAATTTATTAAAACTTTCAGGTAGACAGGTAATACCTATATAAAAAATGTCAATGATTTTCGTCGTCATGATTTATATTATGAATTTATGATAATTATATATAAGAAATTGCTGACTTTTTATATACATGTCTTAGGGGAGTAGTGGAGTACATTAAGATTAGGCCAAGTCTCCCCTCACAACCCAAATGGGGCACTTGCTGACAGTCATTGAATTCATTATAGACAAAGTCTTTGTTCGAAAATGAATAAATCTGCAGCTAGCTAGACGATGATAATAAATATTATATGATGTACGTGTTTACAGAAAAAAACTAACAACGATACGAATACAATCGTATAGTGTTATATTTTACGATTGTAGTTATCGTTTTAATAAGCTAGTGTCATTTGTTATACATTTTAAACTATTATATCGTAGTCATCTGCACACACAGATCTAGAACAAATGCAAACAATTTATATCGCAAATAATCAAAACCTAACAAAAATATTTTTTTTTGAAAAAACACGTAATGTATAACATTGCAGTAATATAATAATGTGTAACGATCCAAGTGCGTACATAGTAATATTATACAATACGGATTGGAAAAATTGCGAGGTCAAAAAATGTACGTAATCGTGAGTCTTAATCGGAGCAGACAACAGGCAGATAAAAACGCGTACCTATACATATTATATTATTATCATAAGTAAGTACACATGGTGAAGTGTGTATAATAATGTAACTACCAAACAAAAATCGCGCTAACCGTAGAAAAAAATCAAATCGAACAAAGAGAACAGGTAAAAAATATTATTTAATAAAAAACAACATTCGATACACGCTATTTAAGTACATATAACAACTGTGAGGAAAACGTATTACGTTAGAATACAAGTACTGCAGATATCAATAAACGGTTATGTATATATTAATAATATAATGTAATTATTATGTAACGACAAATAAATGATGACTATTGTTAACTAGAGTATTTTTTTTTTTATATAATTTAAATGCCGATTGAAAATGCCAAAGTATACAATATAATATATACAAGCACAATAATATTTAATATGTAAATCGCGAACAGTTTTTAATAATTGCTTATTATAAACAATTTTTAAAACGCGTAAAAAACAAACCATTCGTGTTCTATTGGCGGTTTCTGCCATTGACCTTGGTATGTTCGCCGTTCACGCATTGTAGGTATTATTCATAATATAATAAACACGTACCTATTTATAAGTAGTAATGTAGTATTTGAGAGTAATAATTTATGATTTGTATCATAATCGACCTATCGTTTTCCCGATAGTACGACGTCACAACTGTTTTTAATATTCTACGCTTAGGATCAAACGACCAGTTATCGTTTCATGCTGGTCCAGCTTCGTTATAGATTTTGAGCAGAGCTACAAATGGTTTCAATTACACAACTTAATATAGGAGAATAATAGAAACATTGCCGTGGACATTTTTCGAATGTCTCCACCTGTTGCAGCATTAAGGCTTTTTGAATCAAGACTAAATATCCCACCCGTTGTCTTTAGAGAGTAGTGAGCGTTTTATACAATTTTATATAAATATTTACATTCTATTTTACTAACCCAACAGTATGACGGACACCTGTACGCATTATACATAGAGTAACGCGGAGTAAACAAAAGAAGAATTAGCGCGCTTAAAAAGATCAACCATTTATCACAATCAACAGCAAACTGGAAATTTATATTATTTTAACTGGCGACCCAACAATATAAGCATGTAGGTACTGTTTATTTTTACTAGAGATCAATTAAAAAAAAAAAATTAAAAATACACTTGATCATAATAAATGGCTATTGTATTTTACGAGATAGCCTTATATCCTCCACAAAGAATAATTCCAATTTTAATCCATGTAATAATTCGTTCAAATAAATATTCAAATTTCATAAACATAATTTTCAGATGAATTCTCACAGCATCATAATACGAATATCCCAAGACTAACAACCCACACCAAAAAAAAAAAAAACATATAACAGAGAACAAAAACCACAGTCCAAAATAGTTAGACGAATAAGCGATAATATACTAAAAATAAATATTTTATTCTTAATTGTATAGTGTCTGTACATTAAAAATCAAAATTTAAAAGTCAAACTTTTTAATCCAAAACTCTCTATCTTATTAATAATTCTCCTTAAGTAATGTGTCACAAACCAAACCCTTCATTCCAATTTATGCATACTGTAGAATAAACATCCACATTCCACAATCGTACAATCATTATTTATTATAGACTTAGTAAACGGCTATGCTCAAAATAATACGTGTTACTGAGAATATTTTTAAAGTACATTTCTAACCTACAAGGGATACTCGTATAGATAAATTTAGTTGAGAATATAAAAAACTGGATTAGAATTATATCCCCATGTTATCCACCCACTAGGTACCAAAACGATTTTTAAAGTTCTTCATAATCGTGGGTAGCACATATTTACATCAATACATCACCAATATTCGTTCAAATGAACACATATATTTCAAATTGTTTTGTTATTTTTTGAATGATGTAAAATTATAATTTGTCTAATAATTTTAAAAATATTAGCAGACACTTTATAGAAGAACATTCGAACTTCTACTTTCTGTATATCGAGGTGTTGGGTTATTTGTAACAAATTGAATCTATAATTGATATTCTGGGGATCAAAAGCAAAAATTGTCTAGTTCTTTTCAAAATTATCAGTAAAAACAATAAAACAATATTAGGAAAAAACTAAAATTTCTAAGAAAAACCAGTTTTAAACAAAATTGATTTTATTTTGTTGTAGGAGACACCTAGCTCAAAAATGAATATGCTTAACACTTAAAATTATTACTAAATATTCATATAAATATAGATATAAATAAATAAATATAGATATAAAAAATAAATATATATATATATAAATACTAGACATGAAATAATTTTCAAAATATTTTGATTCATTATGTGCTATTTATAAGTTTTTTTTTATTTATGTTAAGTTGGATAATTAACAATTGAATTAGCCATAATTATAAATAAGTATTCATCACTAAACCACCCATTCACCAAATTTTATACGTGATGTTTCTGAAACAATAAATGAATCATAGAGTTTGTTACATTATAGATACCACTATTTCTAATATCATCTCAATCGTCTAATCAAAAAAATAAATTACAGGAACAAAATTCCTGAAAACCTTCCTACTGTCTTAAATTATGCTTATGGCGTGATTTTTTAAACTAATAAGTAATATATTGCTTATATATTATATTCCTACACGGGATAAGAGACTTAAAATTATCATTGACGAATATGTCTTTTCTCGTGTAACTATATATAAAGCTAACATAACTATTATCACATACACTTTATTATGTTGTATACTTGAATAGGTAGATTACGTATCTGTATATTTTAAATGATAATAATAGCATTTAAAAAAAAAACTTTGATTGAACGAAGTGTTAAATTAAAGCCACTACGAATCACGAACGAAATATATATACAAATTATTACACCCACTATATCATGCAATACACGTCAAGTAATTTGTCAATAAATGCACTTTTGTGCGTATGTTTTCGTAGTACTAAAACAACTGTAAGCTTTCAAATTTCACTACACTTGAACCAACCTGAAATTTATCGCCGTTGTCTATATAAATAACCCCCAGACAAGTCTGATCCTGATTTCTGCGCAGTTGACCGACGTTATCTAGTAGATATACTAATTAATAATTATACTATTAACAGGTGGTTATATGTATCTAAGATAAAATATACAAATTTGCATACCTAGTTAGATAGATCAATGGAATTAGAATATATATATAATATCTATTATGTGATCTTTAGCAACATTAGATCGACTGAAATGGCTGCTGAGGTCTTATAATAAATTATTATCGATATCTGTCGCATTATTGTGTAGGAATTCGTACACCGTTTATCCATACGAACCTACCTACTATAAAGTGTACTGTGTAGAATACTTCTTTTTGTGGTATAAATCAGAAGTAACACTCTATAACTCAGTACTTTATGCAAATTTATTATTTTTTAATTTGTTTTTGCCGAACGTGAAATTAGACTATAATAGCCCATTAATATTTGTCGGCTTGTAATTTTTCAACATTTTAATATATTAACACGCATATTTTGAATACATATGATCCAAAGCCAAAGTTACTGAATGAAAAAGCTATTTCAAATTGGAGTTATGGCTTGTACGCTATAGGCCAAATTTTCGAAAATCATTTTGAATACTAGTTGATACATAAAAATGAATTGAAAAAAAATATTTATCTGAATATACAAAATTAAAAATAAGAGCTCTCATTAAAAAAAAAATAATAATAAAGTTATGTTGCAAATGCATAAAACACACAAGTCAAAAAAAACTGAGGGCACATTATAGTCTAGTTTCAATAAAACTGAACTCAAAAATATTCATTAAGTATAGAAGTCTGAGCTAATGTTCTTTGGTTCAGTGTAAATAAATTATATTAATACCTATACCTAAATTATATGAAATGTCAAGCCATCAACACGATACATCACGTACATATTATAATGGACTTCTAATATTATACTCTACACGTCTTAAGACTTTTCACTTGGTACAAGCTGAATTAATTGTTTTTATACACATGAAGAGAATATTTAATGATGCGCGCGGGATCCGAGACCAACCCAAGTAGCGGTTTTGTGGGGTAGTTATCGCCCCATCCTACTTGGGGACTTGATTTATTCCTTTGATTATGTAAATATAGGATATTTGGGAAGGGGGAGGGCTAAGCAATGTTATATTTATATTTTAATAGTATTACTATTTTTTAGCCTAAATATAAATAACATGTGCATACCAAGATTTTTAACAATTACTAAATCATAAAATATCATATCTACATTACGAATCATATTCATTAAGACGGTAGTGAAAACGTAAATATATATTAACAGTATTCGATAAATAAAATATATAAAAAAAAATGCAAGGAAAAATATATTATACATAATTGTGCGTTTATTCAAATTCTGACTTTTAGAATTTTCAAGTATACTTTAAAACTATATTTTCAGATATTTAGATTTTCTATTTAAGAGTATTGTAGTGCGACACAAACTTCTCTTAATTACTGTAAATTGTTAAGCACTAGATTTTTTTTTTGAAAATGTCAATGCAAATAAATATAAATTCGAACATGTAATTTCTAAGTTATAACACTTTATGTACTAAGGGTAATGTACATGATAACAAGTTTAGAATATAACATGAGCGTTATGATTTGAAAATATTGCAGCAGTTAATATTAATCTAATAACATTTTATGATTTGTAAAAATTAAGTATAAAATAAGAACTACATACTAAATGTTAAGTCCATTTTATTATTTATGTAAAACAATTATATCATATTGAGTACGTTAAATTTATTAACATGGAAACTACTAAGTCAAATTTAAATTTAGATGCAACATAATTTTCAGAAAATCTTGTTCTTAACAATGTAGGGAAGTACAATAAAAAGGGTACAGTTATCATTTGAAATAAGTAGTTTGTACCGCCAAAGAATAACATTTCTTGTTGTGAAAAATATTTAAAAAATTTGAGAATACATAATCTTTAAATAAACTTAAAAATTTCATAAATCAGAAATTGAATAAATGCATTATTAACGAATAACATGAGTGTGGTCGGCAAATCACCCTGTAAACAGACAACAAAAGTAAACAATATGTACAAAGCCACAATTGATTGTCGCAAGTACGTACGATAGAGTATGCACAGAATTCAATATTATAAATTTATAACATAGGCATTGGCCCACAACTATAAAAAAAATAGTGGTATCCTTTACACAAAATAGAAAATTAGACATAGATTCTTATATTGCATACAATACTAGACAGCAGACATAATATTAAACAATGGGATAAGAGTATAAGACGAAGCATGGGTTCAACGGTATACCGTTTGAATAGGTTTATTCACTAGCATCGCTAAAAAAATACCGTTTTGGGTATATAGATAAAATTATAAATATTATTTACATGTACACGCGTGAACTGTATATAGGTACAAATTATATTCTTCCTATTCATTCGATATTGTCGAACGACTCGAGTGCAAGGACATTATATATCTTTGTGAATAATCTTGACCTCGTTTTGGTGCTCCGAGATCATTAAACCTACAGAGAGTTCTTTCATTTCTTTGGGAGAAAGTAGACATCATAGCTAGAATAGCAGCAATCCGGTTCGAATAGCGGTGCATTTATTTTTAAAGTTTTCTAATTTTCGAGAGAAAAAAATACAATTTGTTTTCAACTGCAATGTACCAATACGAGCAATGACGTCATAATTTAATCCCGCCATTAATATATAGGAATATACTGCCTTCTGAATACTTTTATATTATATATGTAAATACAAATTTAAATTTAAAAGCATTAATATCCTAATGAATATTGTAAACAAACTGTATAATAATACTATGTAACTAACATTTTCGCCATTTTATCACGTGAACATTTTGGAAATGATATACGTGTACGTTGTAGGTGAACAATTTTAAATATAAGTTCCTACTTCCAACTTTTTTGTATAATTCTATGAGAACTTTATTATTTTGTACTTCGTATATAATATATAACAGATTTATTTTTGTGTAGTATATCTATTTAGCGAGAGGAACAGGTTTTTTTTTTATTAAAATGTGTATTTCTAATTTACTTAACCCTTTCCTCTCTCTAAAAAGATAAAAACTTCCGTTACCTATAACTTGTAACCGTCGGGAAAATCAAACAACAAAACCTGTTTTAAATACTCATCATGGAATTAAAAAAAAAATTCTAATAGAAATGTTGATAATATACTACATATGCATGGTGTTTATACATAGTACTATGGTATTTTCAGTATATTATATATTTTTCAGTTATGACGACGACTGAATAACTGAGGTAGGTACTCCATAATATTATATACAATACCCGCTATTATACCTATCTTATACCATTAATTTTACTACACGGATTTTACCAAACATTATTCTTAAAGTATCTAATAAGTGAATTTAACACAACATTTTCGTACCTTTTTTTATCTGTATATCCTGCATATTAGTGCATACATTTTATAACAAATGATTAGAATATCGAAAACATGAGAGATGTAAATGGCGAGAGTCAACTTAACTTGTGTGGCGGGGGAATACTTTCTTGGCAGGGGTCAGCTAGACCAGTACCCTTTATTCTTAACCATTAAGAGGAATTTTCAAAGTAAATTTCAACATATTATATTAGGGTAAAAATAGTTTTTCATCCTTCATTAACTATTCATACATCAGTATTAAATTAAAATACATATAATACGTATATATACATGTAGTATTAACTAGTATTGATCATAAAATTATATGTTAAAAAAACGACCATGTTTTAAAAAAAATTTTAATCGTCAAGGGAAAGAAATAAAAAATAATAAATAAACCAGACTGCTGAACAATATCATGTATGACTAGACTACGTCGCTCAGTGGTCGAACAACTCCCACCAGCCATGAGACATACTGCAGCGGCGTGGCGGTGTCGTCGTCGTCGATCCAACGGTTTTCGTATAGCGGTAGCGGCGGGAACCACGAGTTATAATAATAATATGAATGTATCATTGAAGAATGAAGTTTAGCTAGCCAGTCGGCGGCCGACGGTTCAGTTGGTTCATTAAACTTACCGAGCGGCGTTATCGTATATAATATACATCGCGTGTACAATAAAAATAAAATTATATTATACTTGTTCGAGTGTCGGTCGTAGTGTCGTACGTTTAACAACAGCCTCACGGGTGCGTCGTATGTACCTGCCTGCGTAACTTCGATAAGTGCTGTGCATCGAATAATGTAAAAATATTATTTTATTTTTACATTAACTCGCTACGATAACCCTCCGGATACAATAAAATAACATAATTGCAGTTAACGAAAAGAAATTCAATTTTAGCCGACAAATGATGAACCCTCCTTTATTATTCCGGACTAGTTTAATTTTCGCTACCGCTGTCGTTTACGTATTGATTTCGCTGGTGCCCAGTAAGTAGTTCAAAGCTTAAATATTGTTGTAATTGGTTTTTGTTTATTACATTAAGAATTTATTAGTAAAATATATTAATATTTTTTTGTGCGACATCAATACATCATATGTTTCACGTATGATCACTGCTAATAAAAAAAAAATAGTATGCTTCCTACTAAAATATTTCTAGATCAGGGTCACTCGGTCAAAATAATACATGCGTACAAACATAAAAGCATCATATTAAATAGCAGCAGACACATTCCAAAAATTAAAAATAATTGATTATTCGTAAATAAAAGGTACACTACACAGAACACACATATTTCATAAAACGTTTGACTACCTATTATAGGTATGGGAAATAATAGAAAGTTAAAAACAGGTTTTTTAAGTTGGAAACTTTTTGGTATCATCCACAATATGAATCATAATCGTCAGATCAATTTTTTTATTAAAACTTATAATTGATCATACCCATATTATAATATGAATGATAGACTTCTCGGTAATTTTAGTTTGGTTTAATAAACCGATGAGGAAAGAAATCTAACCAGAAAAAACGCAGATTACTGCAACTATATATAATATATTCAGTAGCGCGTGCAAAGTATTTCATCATTGTGTCCATAATACACGATAATACAATTATTGTGATATATAGCTGTATGAACCGTATTATAATAATAATATATAGTTGTTGTCCATCCACAGGTAAATGCCTATCGCTTATGTGAATAAACTATAAATATGCAATATACGATGATTCGCAAATAATAAAATATAATCAGAGATATTAACTACTCGTGGTATTTATTAATGAAATGTACACATTATTGTGTTGACGGCGATGATTATAATTTGCTTGATGACGAGATTTTTCTATTTGAAACATCTAAAATGACCTAAATTGTCGATTGATATTTAATTGACATAAAAATATATATTTTTGTGGTTTATATTAAAAAAAAGTTATAATTTTAAGTATTATCAGAAAGAAAATATCTAACGACCTACACTATCGCTGGCAATGTTATATCGCAGTGATATAAAAATTATTATATATATATCATCTGTAATGCTCAAAATCGTAGCGTTGGCTATAATTTCATACGATAACTAACTGTGCGTTTATTATTGTTATATACAAGTAGTGGTAAATAACTTCAAAAGTTTAAGATATCATAAGTATTATTATATAATGATCTTAACGTATCGGAACACTAGAACCGAAATTGAATACGATCGCAGAGATTAAAATAAATACCTAGTGCATAATAGGCAGCTAAAATAATTTAAAAAATAACTTATTTAAATTTATCTTTGAACTGTATCATTACGCAGTATTTACGTTTTAATAATTTTATACTTATTTCGAACTATTATTCACGGCTATCAATGTTAATATAGGTAGACATATCGAGTATCATGTCCACGCGAAACGTGCGTTTAGATACCTATATTATTGTACTGCCATTTTCGACTGTTAATATATGATCATCATTATTGGTAACATAAATATTAAATATACATATTGCACATAGACAGTTCAAGTAAACTTTACGTTAAAATAATTCTATACAGATATTTTGAAACAATAACGTGCTATACATTATACTTTAAACTTAGCATATATTAAAATATATATATAATCTATAAAATGCTTACCTTACCTACATGTGCGTAAATAAATAATAAAAAAAAGATCAAAGTTATAATCCATTTATGACCCATCTATAGGGTTTATTACTAAATATTTTTTTTTTCTTATTGGTTTAATGTTAGTCATTTTTCTTAGTGAACTAAAAAGTAACAACTTAAATATAGAAAAAAGGTATATGCCTAGAATTTCAAAGTCAAGGGCGGACGACAAATTAATAATTAATATAAGTATATAAAACATAAACCACCAACTATTATGTCTTATAACATGTAACCAAACAACAATGCACACACGTAATTACATTGTTTTAAAACAAATTTCAACAGCGATCAACGTTTAGATAAAAATATATATATTTTTTTTTTAATGACAATACAAGGCATTGAGATTTAGTTAGAAATTTGGCGTGATAATTGATCGCAAAAATGGTACCTGAGACAGTTATTGTAATGGCGAATTTAAACAAAAACAACAAATGTCTCACACAATTTTCACCAAGGTCTAACCGCATGAAGTAAGGACTTGACAAATGAAACGTTTATTGTACAAATAAAACTGTAAGCAAACTAAATACAGAAATACAACGATAAAGATGTAAGAACTAAGAAGGAGTTTTGACAAAACTTCAAGGGGATGGGAAGTGAGCGAATCTAGTACAATGAAATAAAATAATTGTTGCTATTCTTTTGTTGAAGATTGTCGAGCGTACATACATTTTATATTCTTATTATATTTTAAAACTTTAATAATACTTACCATTTATCATAATTTTTTAATACTGGCATATCTATATTAAAAGAAATTAACAAAGTACCAGAGAGGGGGAGGGTTATCACTATCATCACCACCCTCCAGACACACTTCTGATAGAACTATATATAAATATAAATATATAATAAACTTCAAACCGATTATATTATGTCACTATACATACTTAACAATAGTATGAAACATAACTACTACATGTAATAAATCATTAGTCACTCAAAAGCCCCCTTTAAAATAACATTTAAAGTAATCAACACATATTATATAACTGTCTAAGTAAACACTTGAACAAGGTAGTGAACAGTGCCTTAATCAATCGCAAGTTTATTTGTGATGCAGTGCCCTATATTTGAAAAAATTGTAAAGAAAACGTAAATTGTATCTAGCGCGGAACAAAACGACTGTCAAAATATAGATATAATAATATATGTAACCCAATGCGAATTGTAATTATACGTTCCCGAAACGTACGATTAAACCGTTAGTCTGCGAGGAGTTTAAATAAGTTTGATTCCGTTGAATATGTGTTATAATAATGGAAAAAAAACGTCGAAAACATAATAATATGTATAATTTATTGTTTTTAAAACGACTGATGCGAGAGGAGAAAATGATCTATTTAATTGTATTAAATTATTTTATATTTTTTTAAAGATGCTAATGGTCAGATAGATTGCTATGAGTGTTCGGTACATCCACCAGAACCATACTTAAACCGAACGACCAGACTGTGCTCGAAGTTTGACGGTTCCGATCACTACAAAGTCCACTGTCCCAATTCGACGTATTGCATGAAGAAATCATTTCAACTTGAACTACAGGCCGGAAGTACGTATATATAAATATAAATGTCGAAAATAATAATACCTGATCGAAAATTATCATATTATTCGTATATTATAATAGGACGTGGTACTTATCGGTATTCATTATTAATTCATGTTTGTAAATTAAATGTTGTATTAAAACTATTATACAAGTATACACTTGTGTACTGAAACTAGGCAAATTATAAGCACCCAAATAATATGCGAAAATACTCAATTAAAATAAAAACTACAAACTCTTTATTTTATGATATTTAAAATTATTAATGAACAATATTTATATAGTTGGAAATACCATTTTTAAAAGCAAATAATAATATACTTTTGTACATTTTGCTGGTACTTTAAAAACTATTAAAATAATATGCTTAAATCAGACTATTTGAAGAAAACATCAAACATACACTAAAATAATGTTAAAACTCTGAAAAATATAAAATAAAATTTTGTAGATGCATTACACGATGATAGTAAATAAACAACACATTTTAATCGAACTTAATTATATTTCTTCTATAAATAAAAAAGCCGAAAAAATATATTCAAATACGTGCATTAAATTCGTAATAATATAATAAAAAATAATATAAATATTATATATTGATATTATTACAATTTATAACAGCATGTGCGTAATTGATTAATGCGCTTCATTTATAATATGTACAGAAATCGTCAAAGGAAATGTGAGGGGGTGTACGCCACAGAAATACGATTATCAGGTTTACAAAAACGGGTCGTGGAAAGTCGAGTCGGCCGTCGAATACGACTCGTTCAAAAAGGGATGCTATTCCGGCAACGATGACCAACTGAGGACGGCGGAAACGCAGTTCTGCTACTGCGACGATAACCTTTGCAACAATGCCAAACAGACGACAAACTTTTCCAGTCACACAGACACAATTGCCGTAATCATCATTTACAATATCATGAGGTTTCTAAAAACCCACACACAACCGGCGTAACGATAGCGTTTCGGATATACATTGAGCGACGTCTACAAATAGAAGTCTTGGCCAATTGTACAGACTAAATAAATATTAAATGAAAAAAACGAAAAATGCAAAAAACAACATAGGACATGAGTGTGAATATTGGTATTTTTTGGTTTTTTACTATACTTATAGGACCCACGTCCAAAATGTACACTATTATCTTATCGTTATATTATATTAATTTTTTTAATATCTTTTTTTGGTTCAAATCGAGAATTATCTATATCTAATGTACCTAATACAGTTAATTTATTATCGTATATACGCAAATAATACTAATTAAGTTGGTATAATATGATATATTTATCTCTTTGATCATCGATTAGAAGAAGTACAATTATTAATATTATTATATCACAAATCTATGATAAAAAAAAATTATAAGAATAATTTAATTAGTTTTAAACAAGACTTGGCTGTGTTTATTTTTAGTTTTAAGTATGCACGTTGAATGTGTAATTTTTTTTATTCTACTGATATACCTCTACTATACTACAAAATGAATTGCAATGTACACTTTATTCAATAAATTATTATGTAATTGACAGAAAACGAGTAATTCTACTTTTTATAACACAATAGTATAAATGTATTCTATGCGAATTAATTAAATTACCTGTTTATATCTAAAACCCATACAAACTGTGAATTATAATTATTAATGATAAAGTTGGAATTTTGTAAATTTTACCTACATGATATAGAATTTTTAACAAACAGATGTAATTGTGATGTGATTGCACTAATTACAGTGGAATAACTTTAAAATTTAGACTGGGCAGCAAACATTATGTTCAGAAACCACTTTTGAAGTAATGAGACACATATATAATGAGAACAAAATTGAGTTCCCAATTACTAAAAGGTTCATATCGAACAAAATTATAACATGATATCCATCAGTACTTTCCTTTTTTCTCAGTATAATATGAGATATTAACTACCTCAGAGACTTTTAGTGAAAAAAAAAAGTAGGCAAATTGGTAAACGCTCTGCTGTACAGTTAGTCAGGTATATTTTGTCATTGAGTAGATAACTATAATGGATATTGTGTCATATGAATTCAATGTTAAATCATTGTATACAAAAAATGATTCTAAGTGAAATCAGTCTGTGTTAGCTCACATTACTAATTTTATTTTAACATATATTAAAATAATTTATTTTACTCTTATTAATTAATATTATTAAATAGGAAATGGCAAATAATTAATCTAAATATTTTGAAAATACCATTGATTATAGTAAAATATAATAATACATTCTAAGTATCTACAAATATTTTTGAATTAGAACAAAATAATTAAAAGTTATTTTTTGTTTAAATATCTAATTTTGTTAAAATTTGTCAAACACTTATTAAAAAACCATGGAAATGTATTTTAAATATTTTTAAATTGCTAAAAAAAGAACTTATTTGAGACCTTGTATTATATAGCTTTTTGATCAAACACAATTATTTTTTAAAAATTTAAAGAAAAAAATATTGATAGTTTTGCTATTTAAATAAAAATAAGGTGTATTGTACATGACAGTATCAAAAGTTTAAATTTTTGCTAAAATTTTTTTGTAAAAATGTCGCCTAACTTGAACTTTTTTTTATTATGAGAAAGTCAGTAGAAAAAAACAAACAATCTTTAAACTTTTGCTCATAAACAAAACTTTCTATATATCTTTAATTTGTATACTATTGTTCTTGGAACTTAATTCATACTAATTAATAACTTAATTTACATTTTAAAATTAGCAAGCATGGAACATTACACCTACATTATTCAAAAACATATCCCACTTTCAAGAGTTTTAACAATTTAAATTTTGCTTGTTATAAATTATAATTAAATAAACCATTTTATGATATAAGGTAAATAAATGATATGTACATACCTGCGAACTATGCTCAACTATATATAAGAATACAACATCTTCTCTTCTAAGCCTAACTGCTGAATGCAGAGGATACTTGGTCTTGCTCTTAAACATGTGGTATAAAAATTGTGCTGACATGTGTGCAAAATCATCACTAGTAAAATCATCCTAAAAATATTTATTAAAATAAAACAACTAGAACAATAATCAATGACAATAATATATTTCAGAGATCAAAAATTTACTAAGAAAACCAAATTCTCAAATTAGCTGTAGGTGTTACTATTAGATTTATGTATCTATGAGTATTACTTTAAAAAAATCATTTATTAAAAATACTATATTTATTGAATATTTTATGATTTAGTAATATTTTAAGTTAAAAAAATATTTTTTTCAAAACTTAATAATTGAGTTATAATACTATTTTAGTTATTATTAAATATATGATATCATCATATTTTATTTTATGTATTATATTTAGCTCATTTCAATGTAGAATAAAATAATGTCAAAGTTGATTATTTTTATCAGTTGATTAACAAAATATCAGATAGTTAAATTACTAATTATTAGTAATATATGCATATGTATTTATGAGTAATTGTACATAAGATTATTTTTTTAAGCATATTAAAATATTAAACAAATATATTTACTGTTTATACTTTAAAATAATATTAAAATTAATAATTACAATGTTCTTATTTTACACAACACTTACCCAATGAGCTGATATTAAACTTGAACAATGTTCTTTTAATGTATGAGCTCCAATTTCATCAGCAGTTGTATAAAATTTTACACAGTTCTTAACATTTACAGAAGCCATAAGTGCTTTTTCACATCTTAAACAAAAAAAAAAAAAAATAATAAATTGATTTTTATAAAAAAAGTTTAAAGTTATAATAATTAGAAAAATAACATAAGCTACGAATTTATAATTATTTTAAATTCTAATATTTTAGGTGTTTTAAAACATATAGCTTATATTAGAATGGATCTAAATTATAATGTTGTAGTAACAAAAATATTGAAAAGCATTGGTCAATAGACTATATTCTATTCAAATTACGAAAGAACCTCGGCAGCCGATTTATAGGCTGGGACATGTTACTTAACTGCACGATAAGTGTACAGATGATTGATTCGGTGAGGGTGACAAATAGGTGTTGCCTGAACATCGCCCAACAAAAAATGGTCGGTGTCAAGATTCCTTCTTAACGTAAATGGAGTATAGACTTACACAATATTTAATATTTATAGTAATTACCAATTTTCAGTAATTGATTTTAATGGCAATAACATTTGAAATTGTATCTAATTTATTTAGATTTCTTAACCTTACATCAAAAACATGACGCGATTAATTATAGCAGTTCCTATATACAATCATTAAATATTATTGACCAGATACAAATGTATAGCTTTATTAATTTATAATTATTTAGCAATTTAATAGTTATTCAGTGAAACTTCCATATTAAGAAATATCACAGGCAACAAATAAAGTTTATATTATAGAGAAATTTGTTGAACAGAATTAAATAAATTTGGTTCTCAAAATGTTTTTTTATTAAACAGAAAACTTTGTTAAATTAAAGTTTCACTATATATTATTATTATTATTTGTACATTTATAAAAATTATAATATCAACTTTTTATCAATACAACATATTTAATTCTACATGTGTTATATATAGGCATATAGAGATATTTTTTCTTTTATTTATAATATTAATCTTTGATGATGTGTGCAGTTATTATTTACCTCAGTCTATTTTTAAAAACGTTATAAATTATTTTGTTAATTTTCCATACATCATTAGACAATGCTGTCTTTTAGCAATGTTTTATCAGAAAAATGTCAATTAATAGTTTTTTAATTTATAATTTATGAGTGGTATGGCATCTACACGATCTACACTATTACAATCAACTTTGTAACACTTTTAATATCCCTTTTGTTTTTTCTTTCAACACTATAATAGATAACAACTTTTTATATGCTCTCCTTGGGCATGCTCTATAGTTGTTCCAAAATTACTTGCTCATGGCTAATTTACAATTCTTACTTGTGTCACGCAAAATCTAGTCCAGTTTTATGTCTCATACTATTCTAGAGACTATGATTACAACCAATCCAATACATTAGGTTGCTTCATAATGAAAATTATATTATGCTTCAGTTTATCAGCTTAACTCTTTAAGACTTATTCACCTATGTACTTTTGTTTCATAATTATTATAATTTACTATAAAATTATACATGTTGCTAAGTTATTAGATATTAGATTAAAATTAACATCAAAATATAAAGCATAATGATAAACCAAGATAAATACAAATTATTCACAAATGAACAAAAGCATAACTGGCAGCAAAAAATTAGACAGATATCATAATAGACCACAAATTACATTTTTTTTAAGAAAAAAATTTAAATTTAAATCTTAATTTTGGTTATCAGTAAATAATGATTTATCTCCTAAAATTATATATTATGTATACTTTTTGAAGAAAATCATAACTTTTAACTATACGTTAATAATTTTACAATAGATACATTACTTACTTATTAACTAAATCATCTAAAACAAATGTATCTGCTGTTTTCATCAAGCTTAAGATGAAACTATCACCTTTAGAGAAATCTACTTGATCTGTATAAATCCATTTTAGTAGTGCTTTTCCAACATCCAAGGGCAATGCAGTCCAATCTAAATTATAAAAAAAATTAATAGTATTGTTATTATATTCCATGCATAATAAATAATATTTACCCAAGTAAATAACTTCAGTTAAATCAGGTACTCCCCACTTATCACTTCGTGATGATAAAACAAACTTATGAGCTGGAACATCGCCATTAGCCAATGTTATATTTAAATCACTAAAAACATAAATTAATATATAGGCAAATGTAAACAGTAAAATTTTCAATTTTACCTATAAAGGGTATTGTTATACAACGTCGTTACTGTTTTCAAGAGCCTAGAGACAAAACTTTTGTCATTACAATCACCATATGTTGCTGCTAATGTGGCATGTTTTTTTTCCAAATCATTGCAATAAGCTTGGAGCTTGACATATTCATCTTTCAACAATGAAAGATGTTGTTGCTGTTTGTGCTTTTCAGAGTCCCCAGACATTCCTTAATTATCAATAACAAATGTCAGTCAAAATATTACTTATTTATTATACTTTATGAATTCTCACAATTTAATATATTAAAATAGTACTTAATACATTCGAGGAGGCACCTTAAAATTAATTTATATTATATTATTTTTAGATTTTTTTTAAATTCTTTAAATAATTGTATTATTGAAAGAGTTATGTATCTAAAACTCATTACAAGAATTATTATTATTATAATTTATAACTATTAATATTATTCATACAAATGTCATTACTTTATCTTATATTTGTATAGTATTAATTAATAATTTAAACATACATTAAATATTTATTACAGTACAATATTGTAATGAATAATAATTTAAAATAAATAGCAGTGAGCACTTAATAGTAAGATGAAAGAAAAATAAAATAAATTATGTATGTTATCATTGTTCATGAATCATGACAGTAACAAACAATTATATTAATTTTTATATGTAAATGAAATATACAAAAAATTTAAAAAAATTATTATTCATTAGTATTTTAGCATATATTTTTTTTCTAAATACCTGTTAAAAATGTGTTAAGAATTATCTTAAAATCATGAATATGTTATTCATTATTTTAAATCTACTAAAATCCATAACTGTGATTTCATTAGAAAACAAATGTACTTTATGGTGAATTAAATTTAAAGTTTATTAAATATCTCCTAAACATCATACCAGGGAACTCACAGTAAGCTTAAACAAATCATGTATAGAAACCTTAATAAAAAATATAAAAAAATTGTAGCCACTGCGAGACTTTTTTCCATCATATTTGTTCATACCTATATTTTATAATTATTCGTAAAATATTCTCATTGTAAAAAAATATTATAGATTTAAATATTAGTATTTAAAAAGTAAAGGTAAAAAATTGTACCCATTTCACTACTGAAACAATAGGAGTTATTATCAAACTATTATGAATAATAGTATAGTTTGATATTTCACTCAAAATATATATAAGTATATTTTTTTTTATTTATGAACCTACTTACACATCTCAAGTGCCACTAACATCGAAAAATACTTTAAATTTGTTTTGAATATACTTAATTTACTTAACTTATGTAGTTAAGAGAGAAGGGTATTAAATATATTTAGGTACGTATCACTAAGTTTTGGTATTTTTAAAATATATTTCTTTAATGTCATGATAAAAGTACCTCCCCCCACCAACTTGGAAATATCTGGAGGCCCCGACATATGTATTCCACTGAAGACTGAACTACTATATTTTAATTTTTAACAATAGAAAATATTATAAAGTAAAAATTTGAAATATTTTTTAGATTTGATAGAAAATAAATAAAAACATGAAGTTTCAATAGGTACATATTTTAACAGCTTTAGTATTATCAAAGACACCAAAAATATTTTTAAAAAAAAAAAATTAAAAATTCCAAATTATTATTATTTAAGAGAGCATGAAATTTAGAAATACAAACATAAAAACATTGATGTCAATCCTGATTGTACATTAAAATCAACCAAGCATGAAATGTTTATATGAGCAGAAACTCCCACTAATCACAATCTATAGATGCTTGTCAAACGTACATTAAATAAATGAAACTCAGATATGTATATTCAATTAATTCGGTATCCCAAGGTAAGTTATAAAAAAAAAAAAGATGACACTTCACTAATGGTAAAATTAAAAAAGAAAATACAATAGATGTTTAGTCGGTTGGTGATCATTTAGATAGCAAAATCGAAAAATGTAATAACAAACTCGGCAAAACGAATACCACCGGAAACTAACCTTCTCTGTAAAGTTCGGCGGTTGGCATTATGGACGATGGACTGTAAGCGATCACATCGGTTTCGAAAAGACTTTGGAGAAATTGTAGGCCACAGTCTTCTGATACTTAATTCCGATACACTATAAAGTATAAACGCCGTTCGGCCATCAGCACTCAGCTATTGCCTATTACAGGCTACACGCTACAGCTAAACGGCGAATATATGGGTTTACAAATACAATGTTTAATATTGTATCAATGGGTTTGCATAAAATATGTAAAAAGTCACTGATTGATAACGCATTATACAGTGGTTAGCTCAACAGCGTAACCACCGGTGGAGGTTGATAATAAAACGTGTTTTCGCAGACGGATGGTTATCGCAGAATAGATTAATTTAACCTATTCTGTATGGTTATCACTATTCTAGGCCGTTCTTAATTATTTTCCTATTAAATTTTTAGACAAGCTCGGTGTGGCCCATAGAAATCCCGGATGAAAAGTCCATTTTGAAAAAATTCCGAAAATACAAAATATTCTATTCACAAAATTTAAATTTAAAAAATATAATTAAGTTTCTTTTACAATATTATATCTGATTACTTATTTCTTATACCTACCTACAGTTTACAAATATTATTAAAATGTATTTCATTGCAATAATAATTAGTTAATTGCTATTTGTACTTGACAATAATTATAATTTTATAGGTATAAGAAATAATTATCAAGAAAATTAATGCACCTCTAACAATTGAACACAGTCACATTAACTATCTCAAACACACCAAGCAAGCAAGATCCTTAACCCTACCACACTTAACCAAGCTCTCAATGAAGAGAACACCGTTACAATCTGAGCATTTTTCCGCAATATAAAAACCTTAATCATAAACTGTAAATAACTTTTCAATACTATTATAAAATTCTAATTTAAAATTTAATTAAATTCTAATTCATACCTCTGCGTTTAAATATTAAGATATGCAGGCTAAAAACTTTTTTGTTGAAGCCATTATCAAATAATAATATATATATTGAATAAGAAATAAATACAAATTTTAATAATTTTATATTTGCAAACTTTTTATCTGAAAATAAAACGTGCTTGAACTTTGTATCAGATTATTGCCTGCGGATATATTTGTAGGTCTGTCACTCTATTTCAATGTTGAGGGATACTAAAATCCACAATGTATTGGAAATCGGTGGAACTTTTCCTCAGTTACACTCAATATCTAAGCTTCATGTCAAGGAACCTCGAGGGCGACCAGTATTCGTTTGGAACTCCCAGCAAGTCAAATATCTGTACACATGCTACTCTAATTTAATGGGACACAAGTCAGCTACCGATGTTTCTATTTAAACATTCTAGTAGTAAAACAAATAATTTAATAACCAAGTAGCAAGAATTTAGTTATTTATCAATGCAACATTATGTCAAGCAACTAGCTTAATCCCTACACATCCCAGGTTTAAGTATGTAACTTGCCTCAACATAGTATTGCACATTTTTTCAAACTTTCTTGAATATCTCTTTACGAGTTTACAATAATTTTCAATAATTAATAAAAGAACGTAGCATTGTAAAACCATTATCACATTGAATAATTATCTCGTGTTATAAATACTAACATACATTTTTTTGCTAAATGAATAGTTCGTATATCATGAAGAAGTGTTTTTAAATAAATTTAAGTCTTGAAAATTTGAATTAAACATTCCACTGTTGCATACCAATCAAAATGTATTATTAAGAAAAACATCAACTAAGTGAAATTTGATGTAGGTACTTAGGTTCATAAACAACTCAAAAGGTATTTGCTCAAAATTATCAATGGTTGAGATTGGAAAATTAAATTACATAATTTACAGGTTTGATTTTTATTATAAATTGTCAAATAATGAAATTTTACAATTATTTCGCAGCCGCTGTAGCTTTCTCTTCTTCTCGAATTCTATCTTTTTTCAATGGGCCCATAAAAGCTGCCTTGTCGGCAACAGTCTGGAAACGACCATGACCAAATTTGGATGAGGTATCAATGAATTTCAAATTGATACTTTCCAAAGCAGCACGTTTTGTGTGTACCAACAAAGACTATAAATAAAACACACATGTTAAGCTTATACAATGACAAAAGTAAACATGTAATTCAGTTACATTTTAAAAAACAAACAAATTATGACCTCAGTCCTATCAATGCGTTAAACATAAACAATCAATGAATATTTCATGGAAAATGGCTCTTGGTTGTTATGCATCATTGGTCATACTTTGAAAATTTTCATTTAAAAATTGCAACTTTTGAAAAACCTGGATCTTATCAATGAGATATAAAAAATACATGGTGTAATTCATTGAATATTAGCTCTAGTAAATACACTCATTGGTCGTTAGTATAAAAAAAATCTTAGTAGTTATGAGAAAAAAAACTTAATATATGTCTTAGTGAAAAATACAAAAAAAATATGATGCTGCTATACTATGAAAGGTTTTGATTTTTAGTAACTTCAGGAAATCAATACAACAAAAGCTACAGATAATGCATCTACATAAATCCTAAACTTTCCATTTTAACTAATATAGTTATTGTAATATTACAAAAAACAAGTTTTGCAGCAAGTTTAAAACAAAAGTACTCTACAGCATTTTTAAATTGTCAACTACAAAATAATAAATATATTTTATAACCCCTAAGAAATTTAATGTTATATGTAATTATTATGATTAAAAAAAAAAATATGATAGTTGTTATTGGGAAAATTTAAATAAATCGTTTTTTTAATTTTTATGTATAATGGGTTATAATTTTTTTTTCAAAATTAGCAGATCACATGGTCAAGTTTTTTTCTAATATAAAAGTATATCATATCAAATAAAATATTTATACTAAAAAAAAAAAAAAAATTTGAATTGAAAAAACCTCAGATATTGGGATAAAACATTTAATTCACAGTCATTCATAGGATTGGCTCTGGTTGTTCATCATAGGTTTTTTTTTAATCCAAAAACATTTAGTAAATAAAAACAACTTACTTTACGAAGAGTGATGACTCGCTTCTTGGGGCCAACACAACATCCCTTGATCATAAGGAAATCATTGTTGACTTCACCATAATGAGGAAAACCTCCCATGGGAGTGATGGTCTTCTCAGTCAAATCATATTCAGTTGATGCATTGTTTTTGATAACCTATAAAATGAAAAAAGGTATTTGATTATTAACGTGTTATAATATAATAATATATAGAAAAAAAACTGCAAAATCTTTCTCATAAAATTTTTATTAATTAGGAATGTGCATAGCATGATCTACTAGCAAGTCATAATCCAATGGACTCTTACAAGTTACGGAATGATGACAATCTTTAATATATATAAACAATAGGCTTTAAAGGTTTAAATTAACTTATGTGATAGCCTATACGTCTAAATCAAATTAACCCTTGTTGTATTTGAATAGTAAAAAATTACTCCACCACTTTATTCAAGTTAAATATAAATAGATGAGTAATCCAGTCTTGATTAGTCAGTAGGAAGGCAGCATGGTAGTATCTTCATAAAATTCAAGAATGTAAACATCATGTGTAATCATCATTCAATACAAGACAATTTAAAAAACAAAATGTGCTAGGCATGGTCTACTAGTAAGTCACTGCCCGACGGGCTCTTACATGTTACGGAATAATGCCAACCTTTAACACCAATCTAAACACAAGGTTTAAAGGATTAATTCTATTTTTGATGCGATAGCCTATACATCTCAATTAACTTCAAGATCCTTATTCTATCCAAATAGTTAAAACTATTTGATCATCATTAGAAAAATAAAAGGCATAATACAATTTTAAATCCAGTCTTGGGTTGTCAGTAGGAAGGCAGCATGGTAGTATCTTCATAAAATTCAAGAATGCAAACATCATGTATTATCATCATACAATCCAAGACATTAAGATTAAAAGTATACATAAATGTGCCAGGCATGGTCTACTAGCAAGTCACTGCCCGATGGGCTCTTGCAAGTTACGGAATAATGCCCAACTTCAGCCTCAATCCAAGCCCAAAAGTTTGGCGGGCTAAATTACTATATGATGTTAACAGTATATACGTTGCAATTGAAACACAACACTTCCACCGTTTGATTACCAAAATAATCCATCAATAAAATAAATTAAAAACAGTATTTAAATAATAAATATATAACTCTATTACCTTTCCGTCCTTAGTATGAATTCCAAGTCCAATACGGTATATTTTCTTGTTGATTTCAGTACGATGATGGTATCCCTTTTGACCAGCACGTGCAACAGTGAACTGGACACGACTGGGATGCCATGCTCCAATACAAGCAACCTTACGAAGACCTTTATGTGTCTTACGTGGCAATTTCTTTGTATGCCAACGGGATGTAACACCTTAATAATTTAAAAATATAGAAAAATTATAATTTCAATAATAAGACATTAAATTAAAATACTATACCTTTGTATCCACGACCCTTAGTGACACCAATACAATCAATCATCTCATCTGGAGCAAATACATGAGATACAGGTACTGGCTTTTCAAAATGTTCCTTGGCCCATTGTACCTTTTCGGCGACAGTACCTCCGTTAATTTGGATTTCCATAATATGAGCCTTCTTTTGACGTTTCTTCAATAATTTCATCTATGTACAAAATTAACACAAAGACATAAATTAAAAAAAAACAATACAAATATCAAGAAAATAATAGATATAATTAATAACCTCAGACCGCCCTAGGGGTTACATCAATAAATTTCAGTATCTAACTGTATAAATATTATTCATCATCAGTAAAATAAAATAAAACAAAAATAAAACTAAGTATTACCTGTGTGTGAGCAACAACACGGATAACTTTGGAGTACTTGGCAATTTTGCTAAGGTCTTTCGCAATTTGTCTCTTGCCATTTTCATCTTGCCACTTCCTGGAATACTTGACAAAAGCCTTCTTCTTTGATTTGTACCTAAAGGTAGCACACATAAATGAAGAGCGGCCTCATCATAGACAAAGTCTAGATTGGAGGCACAACTCTTCTTGCCATCATTCAAATAATTTGAAACCATTGGCAGCAAGTATAACTCTCATCCGCTAGCGGAGAGGAGAGATAAATGGTTAATTTTAAGATAGATATTTTAAAAGATATTACTATCAATATATGAAATAATGAAAATGATAGCCTCAGACCGCCCTAGTAAAGTAACATCATAATGTTCAGTGAATCTAACTGTAAACATTTTTTAACTAAATCATCACTGGCTAAAAGAAATATAATTATTGTTTGTAACATACCAATTCTTGTAAAAACGTCTACGGCAATCTTCAGACAAATGTTCAGCAAACACAGTCTTTAAAGGTTTAAGACCATATGGAGTTTCAACATAACCTACAACACCCACAATAATCATTGGAGGAGCTTCCAAAATGGTAACAGGCTCCACAATTTCCTTCTTGTTGAGTTCTTAAATAAACAAAAAAAAGTCAGTAAAAATAAACACTCTCAAGCTTATAAAAAACTTACTAGATCCTGGACGGTCGGCCTCGCGAACAACATGAGTCATACCAGCTTTGTAAGCAATGAAAGCGGTTAAGTGAATTGGCTTGCTTGGATCATCCTTAGGGAAAGACTTTACTCTACCACGATGACGGCGTGCACGTTTCTTTGGGTAGAAACCCATAGAACCATGACGTGGAGCACTAAATTTACGATGAGACTGTAAAATATATGAACGACCATATTAAAAAAAAATAAACACATGGTAAGAAAAATCAATTTAATTGAAATTTGACCTTAGACAGGTACACTACACTAAAGACTAGTGTATTGAAATCAGAATTGGAAGGATTTTTAGCACGTGTGATTCAACAGAATACAAAAAAAAAGGTCGGGCAAATACCACTTATATTGTTAGTAGGTTTAACGACAATCATGAAATATGATGAAAATATAACTAAGATAACTAGACAGTAATCAAATCTTTAACCTGACACGTGTGACCTCAAATTGAATGTGTAAAAAAAAATTTCACGCGAAAAATGTGTTCGGCCATTTGACCGCGTGATTCTACTGAAATCGACAAATTGTCTGGCACTAGAAAAATAGCAGTAACACCGTCGATACATTGAACTATTTCATTAAAACGCATACGACAGACGTGCTTTTCCATAACCTCAATTTCACCAACAAGACTCATCTTAAAATTGGAATTGGGCAGAACGTAGATAAATGTGGAAACAGAATAATGAAAAACCCGAAAGATGCCACACGCAAGAGAAGGAATATTGCAGCAAACGTGAAATCCGTCGAACGACGAATGTCTTGGCTGCTAAGTGCATGACGCGCAAACCCAATGGCGAAAACGTTAGTGATCATTCTGCAGCGAACAGACCAGAAAACATCGGGAGAGTAGTCAAAGGCCAAGCACCGCCAAATAAATACTCACCATAGTCGACGACTTGAAAGATGGATGCGGATGAAAAAAAAATAAAGACTTGACGAGAGTGGAGGACACGACAACCACTAAACACAGAGAGAAATGTGAACGACGACCTCAAACGAAGTGAACGACGGTGAAACACCACCCGTCTACCAATACCCCCAACACAATATTTAAGCACCAATTACTACTGGAACAAACGATTTTTAGTTGAACGTGTAAGTGGGGTATGTAAAAGCGTCTCGTGGCGGTTGCGTCGCGCAGTGCCGCCAACAGCCGCAAATGGCAAATATCCAAGGAGAACGGAAAACGTCACTATCGGTTATTTTAGGTTATGTTCGAACTTGGCCGCTCCCATATACGATGGGAAATGGGAATTTCTCATTTTTGATTGTGCATCGCCACAATAATAACAACAATAATAAACTGAAGAGATAAATGATAATTGATATTGTCCGAATTCCAAAAGTCTAAACGTGCGAGTGGTGTGCTATAATTGGAAAGAATTCATGTATTAGCTGGCTCAATCAAACTGCTTCAGCTGGACTATTTTCGAAAGCCGCCGTTATCAGATTTTTGAGCCTTTTAAAGGTCAACAGGTCCATTGATTATAGACGCAGAGTAATAAAAAGACGATACAAATACTTAATTCTTTTAATTTCTTCAAAACGTCGCCTGCATCTATTTCCGAATCGTTTTTATTGCTTACGGCCTATGGGTTTGTCCGAACTAAAATAGAGACCGAAAGCATCACCGTTCGTGCCTCGTGATTCACTCTGTCATAGTTCTGCCAAGTGCCAATGCTATTACACGTTGTCAGTTCTGCAAAAATGGATAATTACAAGTGTTCACTGTCCGTCGTCGACGTCTACGATATGGCACAAGACATCGGCCGAGAATTTGAGTCCATTATAGACACATATGGCACTGATGCCATAACAGGACTGATGCCCAAGGTGGTATCCGCCCTAGAACAGATGGAAATATTGGCTATGAAAAATGAACGAGAGAACACCACTGTGGACGATCTGCGAGCGGCGATACAACAATTGGAAATGGACAAACAGGAACGGACCGAGGACAGGATCAAGTATGAAAAGGTAAATTTGTAGTTAAATATCGTATTACATTATAACACACTGTAACACAAAACATATGTTTACTTATTGTGTTTTTCCACTACTATATTGTAGGAGATGGAACAAACCGAAGATAAGTGGCGTGAAGACTATAATGAACTGTTGACTACTGTTTCTAGACTTCAAGATGATAACCGTAAATTGACAGAGTCTTTGCAAGCTGCTGAAAAAGATAAGATTGTTGATTCAAAATGTAAAGTTGTGAGAAAATTTATAATTTCATGTCAAATTATTAATTGATTATTGTTTTTTAGCACAAGTTCTAAGTCCAGATGTTGACACTGTTGCTCTTCAACGTCTACGCCATACTATAGATCAAATGCGTGATAGTATTAGAAGCTATGAACATCAATTATGTTCAAAGAATAATGAAGTTGATTCTGTGAGTTGACTTTTAAAAATTTTCCATTTTACATAAATTCATTTTGTTTCAATTATATCTTTAGTTAACCATTCAAATGGATAGGGTGCAAACTACTTTGAAAGACTTACGACGTAAGCATCGTTTTGCACAACTACAATGTCGTGGTTTAATTGAAGAAAGAGCAGATATACTTTCCCAACTTCAAAAGCAGCAAAAAGAATTTATATCACTTAGACAAAGGTTTGGTGTGGCTCAAAAAGAAAATGAAGATCTCTCAAAATATAGAGTTAGTAAACCATGTTAATATTTTTAATCATTTAATCAATTATTTTTTCTATAAACGTGTGTTAATATTTTTTTGTATATTTAGGATGATTTGCCTGATTTGAAAAACAAAGCCATATATGATTTAGACGATCCAGATAGACCTAAGTTTACTACCAATGAACTGAAAGATATTTTGACTGAACGAAATGAATTAAAAACTCGTGTTAATGATCTTGAAGATGAACTCTCACAATATAGGCCAGTTGAACAGTTGACAATATCGTAAGTAACAGCATTGATTATAAATAATTTTACCTATTGGCTATTTATAATCAATAGTAATATTTAATTTTTAATCAATTAACAGCTTTTACACATTTTGCTTAACAATCATAATTATTAATTATATAATTATATAACCAGAAAAATAACTAAAAAAAGTTTAATGGTTCCCATGTAATTCAATTTTTTTCTTTTTAACTTATTACCTACCTATCAATTGATTCATAAAAAAAAAGTTGTATCTCACTAAATAAGCACGTTTTTATTTTTCCATTTGCACGCTTGGTATGCATATGCTTACTACAATTTGCTTGGTTTACTTCAAATCTACCACTTTGTGCATGTAAACTTGTACATTAGCCAGGAAAGAGATGAAATCCAAGAAACGCGGGTACGAAGAATTTTGTTACGAAAATGTATCACCAGAACAGACAGTCACCGGGAAAATCCTGACACCGCTTCGGTCGATAAGGAAGACACGCAAGTGTCAGTCATCACCCCAAAAAGTTCATCAGATGTAACATCCCCAACCAGGTAAGTTTCACCACTTATGTTTGCATAAACTTGTTTGACACTTAGGTAATGACTTCAAAGTTTTGAAATGCTTACATTGTCTCATTTTAGTTGCTCTTTAACAATTATTGCTGTGGTAAATTTTTTTTATTTTATAACTATGCATGGTGGTAGAATATTGATTAATTCATTTTTCTCAAAGACAAAAACAACAACTTCAATATGCAAGACTAAATTGACCATATAAATACTGAAAAAATTATTTCAAGTATGCTAGCATTTACATATTATGTATCATTTTATAATGTAAAAATAATAAATAATATAATATACTCTGTTCAATGAGATAATACTGATTCTGCACATCTCCACGCGACACCCTGCTATTAAGACTTGTCTTACTATGACGTGTCTCGTGGGGATGCACTGAAGAACTGATTTTTATCGGGTCTTTGATTTTTTTTTGTTGGACAAAGTATAGAGTTGAATTAAATATTTAGACTTTTGAACAGATATCTCAATAGTTCATTCATTGTTCAATTATACATTTTGTAGTTCAATTTGTTTTTTTTGTATTCAGGTCTGACGATGAACAGGAAGAAGGGCCTGTTCAAGGACCATTACCTTTAGAACCAGATGATGCACCATGGAAACGAAATCCTGAATCTGGAATTCGTAAACTGTAAGTTTATATAATCAGTATTTTTTATCGATAATCAATGAACTTTATGTTTTAATTTAATTTTTTTTTTGTAATCTGTTTACAGTTTTCGTAAAATGTTTGCTGAAACTAACAACTCTTTATTTTCTAAGACTAGCCCTAAACATCCTAAGTTATCGTTATCCAAAATGGCTGTATCCATTGGTCATTCGTCTATTATGGGACCGTCTGAAGTGTGATAAATAAAACATTGATCTCAAATTGAATTATTGTTTATTAATCTTTACAAGTATTATTTTAAAGCATATGCATAGCTAAATTTTAAGGGATCAGTAAACATAAGTAACTACAAATCAAATGAAATTAGTAATGTTATTAATTTTTTTTTTTTTTTTTACATATATATTTTACATTATTTTTATTGTGATTATTTATTATTAATTCTTAAAATTGCTAGGGTATAGCTCATATAAATTGAATTATTTTATTATTTATTTAACATAATTGAACGCTTGTTTATAAATACATACAAATATCTAACTTTTCTGCATTAGATTTTTAATCTTAGTTTTTTTGCTAGTGCTAATTATTTTGAGATAAATGACATGTCAGAATATTAAAAATGAAGTAAATAAGTCCTTTTTTAATTCAATAGACATTATGTATGTTATTATTGCATTCAAATAATTTTTTTTTTATTATTTATGTACAAAAAATATGCTATTACTTTGGTTGATTAACTTTTATATCAAGTTAAAGAAAAAAATGCTCATAATATTTTGTTTTTAATGACCCACTAATCAATTGTATCTCTTAATGCAGTACAATAATATTTAGAGCTAATGCTTTAGACGTAACTCATCTAGTCGAGTTCATAATCAAATAAAATGAATTTTGTTATATTTTTTATTTTTGTTTTGTATACGTATTTAAACAAAGTGAAGTATATTTTTATAGTGATTTATAATCAATTATTTAACTATTTTTAAATATTATTAAATTTATAATTATGTTTATATTATATTATATTGCCCCATGCTTTTTAACGTATAGAGCAATGTTTTATTAAGAAAAATGTGTACTTCCAAAATTTTTATTTTAATTGGCTAATGTTTTGTTAATCATAATTATTTGTAAAAACCATAATATATTATTTTGAATTAGACAATATTTTTACCAAATCAATTTTTATGTTTTGAGTGCATTTTTATCTATACAACCAACCCAATACTACTGTTATTTATACTGTAATAACTTTATAAGCTTGTCAGCTGATCTTAAAACTCATACTATTGATCTATTGTCTTTCCATTTGTCATGTAAAAAACTGAAAAGTATAATTGACATACAAAATCAAATTGTTTACAAATGAAGTTAATTTATTTATAGTATTATTATGAATTATAAAATGAATTAAGACTCAATTCAATTTTTTCAAAAACAAGTATTATTTTATCAATCCTATACATGAAAAACAGTTGTAATCAGAAATTAAATGAATACTGACATTAAGCATTAGTCTAGAATGTCTAGATATATTTGTTATTTTTAAAATAAAATTAGCTTTAGTTTTTTCTAATGTCCTTGTAACAAAAGAGAAAATTTAATATTCTATGTCAACAAAATTGATGAATTGTATCTACATTTGTGTAAAAACAAGTTTAGATTTAGTCCATTAGACCAAACATAATATAGCAATTTATGTATATAAACTGTTGTTATTCTTAAAACAATGATTATATAATTACTAAACTACCAAATTGATTTTTAAAAACATTGCATGTTAATTTATAAATGATTATTGATTTGAATATTTGATCATCATATAGAGTTGACTGCTAATGATTTAAATGTTTTGTGGAGCACCATATTTCCATTGCTGTCAATAAATTTTTTTTGCCCTTAGTTGACTGATTTTATCCTGCAACAAGAAACACAGCTTTAGATATTTATTCAAAAACTATGATTTGTTCTACCAGATAACCACTGCGGTAAATATCTAATGTAATTGCCGTAATTGGTGAAATTAAAGTAATAATACAATTTTTTTTAATGAATAATGAATACATATTTATATTTTACATTAAATTATTTTAAACAGCACTTGGATGCAATTCATATAAAATTAAATACAGCTGTTGCCTGTTACAAGTATTTAAAATAAAATACGTTGGAAATATCAAGTAAAACCATTCCAGATGATAAGAGTTAGATTATAAACTACAGTAACTTCTGGTGTAAAAGTAAATCTAGTTGATGCATTGGAGAGATTATTTTTGAAAATTTCCATTTTTCAATAATTTTCAAAAATGTCAAAAAAAAAGGCAATTTTTGAAGAAAGCGATTTTGTTTTTGATGTAACACAAAAAGTTACAACTGTAAGGACATGAAATTTTCATCGAATGTTTAAAATTGCATTTTCTATATATACAACATATAGTTTTTATTATATTTTGAATTTTTTTAAGCTATTTATAGGTATTAAAAAATTTTGGTTGATTTTTCATTTTTATTTATTGACACTAAATACATTTTTATTAATTCAAAAATTTTAAAATTTAATACAAGGTTTCTCATATGTTTTTACTAGTGTAATTTTAAAATAAATTGAGAGTAAATTCACAATAATTTTTCATGATTGAAGTTAGAATTTTAAAGAAATTTATTAAAATCGCGAAAACATGCAAATTATTTTTCAGTTAAAAATTCATAAAATGTTTTTTCATAGCTTAAGTTAACTTGGAATATTTATAAAACATAAATATTATAACTATTTATACAGTAGGAAACATTTGAAAAGTTATAAGATTTCTCTTAAGTTTTTTTACGTTCAATAAAATAAAAAATTTTTTTTTGATCACTATTACACTTATCAAAACTTTTTTATAAGTAATAAGTTATATCTAATGATCTATTTGTCTGAAACTTGATCTTTTCAGATTAAAATACTCCAAATAATATTCTACTTCGGAATATTAAATGAAAAAATGCATAGCATCATTCAAAATAAAAACTTAAAAATATGTTAATAAAAACAGTAAAAAATATAGTTTTTTTTTTCAGAAATGTCATTTTGAAATTACATAAAATTATGTACGAAAAATATATTCAAAAAAGTTGAAACCTTTTGAAACAATGAATGTAAACACTTAATAGATCTCGTAATAGATAGTAAATTTTGTCATTGAAAAAGTAATTTATTTTGACGATCACATCATATATTAAAATATATAGTAAACGCAACGAACAATTTTAAAAATATGCATACAAACAAAAAAATCTCTAAATATTCAAAAATATGCGAAAATTGCAAAATAAAATTTCCGTCTCAAATTATTTTATACCAGTAACAAATTTGATAAAAATATACTTATGGGTTTACTCTTCGTGTTGATTTTTATTTACTAGTTGTTTATCGTGATTATTATCATTCCAGTATGAAAAAATGAAAAATAATTTGAAGAATACAATATAATACACCTATAGATACATAATTGATGTCCGTCAATTTGGCACCGGCACATTATGCTAGGGCAGTGTTTCCCAACCGGTGGTCCGTAGGCCAGTCATAGGTGGTCCGCAGTACCTTTCTTCGTTTTCTATTAAAAATTATTTTTTTTTTTTTTTAAACAGCGAAAAATATTTTATTTCACCGTAATATACGGTTATTTTATCGTTGTTTCTGCCGACGACCGACTAAAACGGTTGTATGAACTAAAAGAGGAAATGAAAATATTTTTAAACG